>JAJTWR010000441.1:0-30621 GCA_021613335.1 Whitmania pigra | reverse complement strand
CTGTCAATGATAAAAAAATAGGATTTCTTGCTTTCTATTATTTTGGAGGCGCAAATAATTCAATTCAAGATATAGCAAGAGCAAAAACATTAATAGAGAACACAAAAAAAAGAATGCGATTTTTTGATTGTAAGTTTTCACGGTGGTGCTGAAGGCAGTGCGATGTTTAGAGTACCAAAAACAAATGAAATATTTTTAGGTGAAAACAGAGGTGATGTTTATAAGTTTGCAAGGGCTGCTGCTGACAGTGGTGCTAATCTTATAGTTGGTCACCGCTCCACATGTGCTTCGTGCAATGGAAATGTATAATGATACCTTTATAGTCTACTCTCTCGGAAACTTTGCGGGATACAAACAATTCTCTACATCAGGAAACAATGGAATAAGTGTCATATTAACACTCACTTTCACAGATGATTTAAAACTCAAAAAAGCAGAAGTAACACCCATTATATTAAAGCAAAGTGGGATACCTTTTATAGATTTAAATAAACCAGCCATAGAAAAATTAAATAATTAGCCGATTTAGACTTTAAAGAAACAGGTATAAAATTTGACTCCAATGGTATTAAAACATTTGAATAAATTATAATTAATCAAGAACATATTGATACACATTAGCTTATTAAAAAAGAAATACTTTAAGAACTGATATTCTTTGTATATGAGTAACATTCTCACAGTCAAAAATAATGACATTTAATCACTAAACTTATTGTTATTTTTTCATATATTTCTTTACAGGTATAAACTCAGCAGGATTTAATGCTATACCATTTTGTCTTATTTCAAAGTGTAGATGGCTTCCTGTAGAGCGTCCTGTACTTCCCATTTTTCCAATTAAAGTACCTACTCCTACAGTCTGTCCCTCTTTAGCCACTATTGAATTAAGGTGTCCGTAATATGTTGTATATCCACCTTTGTGTCTCACAATTACAAGATTTCCATATCCGCCGCTATAGCCTGTAAATGTTACAACACTTGTCTGGCTGCATAAACCGGTGTATTTAAAGGTCCGGGTATATCTATTCCTTTATGTTGTGTTCTGGTTCCCGAGAAAGGATCTCTTCTATAACCGAAACCGCTGCCTATTCTATGAAAACTTCAACGGGAAGACTAAAAAGTTGACCAAATCTTTCTATTCTTTCGTCAAGAGTATATCTTGCTCCTGGTAAAAATAAATCAAGACCAACATCTATATTGTTCGGATTATCTATTTTATTAAAAGAGAGTATTTTATCCATTGCGATATTATATGTTTCTGATATTTCTTCCAAAGTTTCGTTTCTTTTTACTGTATATAAAAGCCCGTTACGATTCGGTATTTTAAGTTTTTGACCGGGGCGAAGTTATTTGCATTGCTTAGTTTATTTACGCTCACAATGGTATCAAGTGTTGCTCCTATTCTGGTCGCAAGAGTTGTTAGGTTATCACCTTCTTTTATTACATATTCATCATATTTAAGACCTATAGTTCCTTCGCCTGCAAGAGTTTTATCTGACGCTATAGTTGCATAAAAATTTGATGTGGTATCTTTTGTGACAGGTAACACAGCTAAAGATTTTTTTTTCTTCCACTACTTCTTTAGATATTTCAGAAATCAATTTATTGTAAGTAAGAGATGTATTTTCATAAGAATTGGCATAAACGATTTTTAATGGAAGTTTTGAAAAAGTTTTAATACCCAAATTTGCTGTAATAAAAAACAGTATTAAAGAGATAACGGTAACAAAAACCTTACTAAGTAATGATTTATTAGGGAGTTTTAAAAATATATTTTTTTAAAAAACAAATAAATAAATGAAATAACAGACATTATCTTTACAACAAATGATGATATAATACTTTTTTTTGTGAATTTATTCGTGTATTTATACTTTTTATCTATGTATTTTCTTATTTCAAGATTTATTCTTATGTTTCTAATAAATTTATTGAAAATGCTTATTATATTAGCCTTTTTATGAATACTTGTGTAATGTATTTGTGTATCCAGCTTTTTTATTTTTAGAACTATTTTGCATAAATATTTTAAAACCTTATGATTTTCTCTTAATTTTAGATATCGGTATATATAAAATTATTTAAAGATATTATCTATTTTTTTTTCTGAATTATATAATAATTATTTTTTTTATCAAGATGTTACTCACATAGTTTTTCAAGCTTGTATATAATTAATTTAACTTCCATAATAAATATAATAAAAAAATACAAAAATAAATTAGCTTGCAATTAAAACATAAAAATTATAAAATATAAATATAATAAAAAAATTGGAGATAGTTTTTATGATTAGAAAAAAATTTAAAAGTATACTCTATTATATTAATTCTGTTTTTATCTTCTATACTGTATGGACTAGATAAAAACGAATATGTAAACAAACCATTTGTATTAAATATAGTAGAAACAACAGATGTACACGGTATGATTTTTCCATACAACTTTATAACAGATAAGCCGGAAAAAAACTCTATGGCAAATGTAGCGACATATATTTCGTCTCTAAGAAAAACAGGAAAAGAGCTACTTCTTCTTGACTGCGGAGACTCTCTTCAGGGGCAGCCTACAGTCTATTACTACAACTTTGTTCAAACAAATAAAACGCATATATGGGCTGAAGTTTTAAACTATATGAAATATGATGCTGTAACTGTAGCTAATCACGATATTGAAGCAGGACATAATGTGTATGACAAAATATCAAAAGAAATAAAAGCTCCTTTAATAGCGGCAAATCTTGTAGATGAAAAAACAGGTGATCCATATTTTAAGCCTTATGTTATATTAGAAAAAGGCGGGCTACAAATAGCTGTTCTTGGTTTAATAGAACCTGAAATTGATTTACAACTACCTAAAGTTTTATACAGCGGAATGAAAGTTTTGGATATGATTGAAACTGCTAAAAAATGGATTCCTGTAATAGAAAAAGAGAAGCCTGATTTAATTATAGGACTTTTCCACGCAGGAGTAGATTACACCTATGGCGGAAGAACAGCTAATCGTAAAAAGAATGAAAATGCAAGTCAGCTTGTAGCAGAACAAGTTGAGGGTTTTGATATTGTTTTTGTAGGGCACGACCATCAAGGTTGGAGCGGAAAAGGCTATTCATCTTTAACAAAAAAAGCTACTGAAGAAGTAAAATCTCCAAGCGGAAAAATTGTTCCGATATTCGGAGGAGTAAACAATACAAGACAGATAGCTTCTGTAACCGTATCAATGAAATGGAATCCGTCAAAAAATATGTGGGATAAAGAAATTAAAGGTGAACTTGTTGATACATCAAACTTAAAACCTGATGATGCATTTTTAAAAAAGTTTGCAAGCCATGAAAAAGAAATTAAACAATGGGTAAATCGCGCGAAATAGGAACACTTGCTACAGAGCTAAACTCTGATGAAGCATTATTTGGAGATAGCTATTTTTTAAGTTTAATACACAAACTTCAATTTGAAATAGCAAAAAAAGCACTGGGTAAAGAAATAGACATCTCATTTGCGGCACCGCTCAGTTCAACAGCAAAACTAAATAAAGGTACTGTAAGAGTGCGAGATATGTTTAGTCTATATCCTTATGAAAACTTTTTCTATCTATGTATGACACTAACAGGCAAAGAAGTAAAAGATATAATGGAATATTCTTATGAGAACTGGTTTAATACTATGAAAACCACAAATGACCACCTTATAGCTTTTAATTTAGATCCTGAAGGAAACTTAATATACAATCAAAGATATGATTCCTATGATACAAAAGTACGTTCATACAACTATGAGAGTTTTGGCGGAATTATCTACACAGTTGATGTTACAAAACCTGCAGGTAAAAAAATTACTATTGTCTCTATGGAAGACGGCTCAAAGTTTAATCCAAGTAAAAAGTATAATGTAGCTATAAACTCATACAGAGGTTCAGGCGGTGGCGGACACTTATCAACAGGAGCGAAAATACCTATTAAGACTTTACAAGAAATGAAACTTGTTCAAGCATCTAGCGATAAAGATTTACGCTTTTATATGATTGAGTGGTTGAAAATCAAAAAGGTGTTATCACTGTAGAAAAAGCAGGCAATTGGAAAGTAATACCAATTGATTTTTTTTGAGGCAGGAAAAAAACGGGATTATCCTCTACTCTACCCTAAAGCTAAAAAATAATATAAATAATCCGTACAACTAAAAAATTAAAACCCTTATAATAGTTTTATGCTTTATAAGGGTTTTTGATTTAACTAAAATATTTTCTTACAACACCGTAATAATAATTAGGAATACACGCTGAAAAAAATCTATATAATATTATAATATGGCGCTCCTAAAAATTATATTGTGATAGTTGTATTTTTAGCTGAGTTGAATTATAATTGAATATTGAAAATATCAAAAAAATATAAAACAATGTTTATGAGGAAAATAAATGATTTCAGTAAAAAACCTTAATAAATACTATGGAAGTTTCCACGCATTAAAGGTATAAGTTTTAATGTAGATAATAATGAAATTGTAGGTATTCTTGGACCAAACGGAGCAGGCAAATCGACAACTTTAAGAATATTAACAGGCTTTTTAAATCCGAGTTCCGGGGAGGCTTTAATAGACGGAAAAAGTATTCTTGAAGAAAGTAGAAATATAAAAAAAATAATAGGGTATTTACCCGAATCGGCTCCTCTTTATAACGATATGGTAGCTTATGATTATTAATGTATACGGCAGGTGTTCAGGAAGTAGCTAATGAAAAAATTAACGAAAGAATGGATTATGTTGTAAATGTCTGTTCACTAAAAGATGTTATATATAAAACCTATAGGCACACTTTCAAAGGGATATAAACAAAGAGTTGGGCTTGCAGGGGCAATTATACATAACCCTAAAATACTTATACTTGACGAACCAACCAATGGGCTTGATCCTAATCAAATAGTTGAAATAAGAGAGCTTATCAAAACTTTGGGTAAAGAAAAAATTGTTCTTTTATCGACTCATATATAAGCGAGGTAGAGGCTTCTTGTCAAGAGTTATTATTATAAATAAAGGAAATATTATACTGGACAGCCCTACAAGTGAAGTGGTAGCAAAACAGGGATTACAGTGTGTTATAAACCTAACCATAAAAACAAGCGATAATTCCGACCATTCTAAGACCGATTATTCTGACGGAAACCATATAGAAGAAAAAATAAAAAGTCTCGCTAGAGTACAAAGCGTTAAAGTAGAAAATATAGAAAATAATATAAAACGTATTTCTATTGTAATGAATAAATCACTTAATGATGAAAAAGATGAAAGAGAGATTATATACAAATTAATAAAATCGACAGACTGTATAATATACGAAATGACAAAAGAAAAAGAAGATTTGGAGAGCGTATTTATGACTCTTACAAAAGGAGAAGATAAATAAAAATGTTTACAGTAAATAAATTAAACAAAATTACGTATAAAACTTTGATAATATTTAAAAAGAATTAAGGTTTTTCTTTTTCACAAATAGCATATATATTTTCGCTATATTTTTAGCAGTCTCGGGAGTATATTTCTTTTCAAGATTTTTTATAATTTCTTTCTCAAAACATATGCAAGATTATTTTTATATATTGCCTTTGATGTTTTCTTTTTTGGTACCTCCTGTAACTATGGGTCTTTTCTCTTCAGAGTTTCAAAATGGATCTTATGAAATAATAAGCACACAGGCAGTCAGCACGGTAGAGATAATACTCGGTAAGTTTTTAGCGGCTTCTGTTTTTATGATATTTGTGCTTTTCCCTACAGTTTTTTATGCTTTCACTCTCCACTTTTAGGAAGAGTAGATATGGGACCTATTATAGGCAGTTATATAGGCTCAATATTTTTAATATTTGCTATGTGTTCTATCGGTGTGTTTGCATCATCTTTACAAAAAATCAAATAGTCTCTCTTATAGTGGCACTTGCGATAATGATAACACTTAATTTATTTTTGAAATTTATTGGAATAATATTTCCAAGTACAAGCAAATATTATAGATTTTTTAAGTTCTGATTATCATTTTGCATCTATAGCAAGAGGGGTCATTGATATAAGAGATTTAGTTTATTTTATCTCTGTTCTGTAGTTTTTCTTTATATGAGCTACCTTGTGATTGAAAACAAAAAATAAAAATTAAGGCATATATTATAATGAAACAAAATATAAAAGTTCTTCTTTTTCTGCTTTTGGCACTTCTTATTATAAGTATTCTTGCTTTTGCTATAACAAGAATAAAAAAACAGAAGTACTAACAATAAAGAAAGAAAAAAAGTATTTGAATTAAACGAAACAAATGTTACAAAATATGTTTTGGAATATTCTGAAAAACAATAACAGTAGAAAATAAAAATGGCACATGGTTTATAGTCTCTCCTAAAACTATTACGCCGACCAGATGGAAGCATTTGCCAATGTAAAAAACTTTAACACTTTAATGATTAGTATGATTATAACAAATTTAGAAGAGAAAGACTCTTTTGGTTTTGATGATAAATCTCAAAAGTTTACAGTTTATGAAAAAAAAAAGGGTTGATAAAGAACACACTATTTATATTGGAGCAAAGACACCTGATGATGAAGGTTATTATGTACGCTATAATAATGAATATTTTAGTTTAGAATCTGTTTTTATAGATGCATTAAAAAAAGACGTAACAATGCTTCGTGATAAAGACTTTCTTAAAAATACGTTTTCCGGAAGTTGTCGGTGTTGTAGTCCAAAGAGCTAATGATACAAACACCATAGCAAAAATAAAATCGAGAGAATATATTATTGAAGGTGTTGAAAATAGTGATATAGATAAAGTATTTTTAGATTTTCAGACACTTGCCGAAGTTCAGGCAGAAGGTTTTAGTGATGATATTGAATATATAACAAAGGAAAAACCGCAGGCAACTGTAAATATATATATGGAAGATAAAACAAAAACAGGATACAATATATTTTTGTAGATAGTAAAACTTATGTCAAACCTTTAAATATGGAGCGTGTTTTTGAAGTAAATTATGCCATATATGATGCAGCTATGAGAGATAAAAATTATTACATAAGCACTAAAACAAATACAGCATCTACGAATATGCAGTAAAATAAATAATTAAGTGTAAACAATAATATTAAGTTTTTTAAATTAAGAGTTAAACAAATATTTTATACAGGAAAAAAAATAATGAATAAACAATTGCCGAATATTTTAAGTTTCAGTAGAATATTGTTTTCTCCAATATTAATGTTTTTTATATCTTACAAACTCCTACATATTAAGTATCATATCTTTTATTTTATTAATACTTGTAGAAATTACAGATGCATTAGACGGATACTTTGCAAGAAAATACAATATAGTTTCAGATATTGGAAAAGTTATAGACCCATTTGCCGACACAGTTTTGCACCTATCAATATTTACAGTATTTTTATATGCTGACATTATGCCTCTTTGGATGTTTTTAATTTCACTCTACCGCGATATGCTTTCTATGCTGGTGCGTATACTTGGAGCTTTAAGAGGTTTTGCTATTTCTGCCAAGTTTAGCGGAAAACTAAAAACAGCAACTCGAGCTATTGTAGTCTGTGTGATTTTCTTTTTAAAGATACTCAGTTTAAAAGGCATTGATTTGCCATATTACCAAATAGTTTATTGTTCTTTTTTAATTGTTACTATAATAACAGTTTATTCATTTTTTGATTATATAGCTTTACTTAAAAAGAAATAAATTTAAATTAATTATATTTTTATCTACCTGCTATTCCCATAGATTTTAATATTTTAAGACGTACCTTATCTCTTAAAACTTCTTATAGGTATAAACCATACTATTTTATTAACTTTTTTTCTTTTTATTTCTGTCTCTTTATATGTATCTCGCCCACCGAGTGAAAGCCATACTTTGTTATTGTATTCCCATTCTTTATTGTATCTTCCACGCCAGAATTTTATTGCCCCTATAGCATGAACTATATGTGCATTTTCTGCATTTGGTGAATCTCCAAAAACAACCATAGGACTCTGTTAAATCATTAATTTTTATATTAAACTCTTGAACAAGCAAATTAATTATTGATTGATCGTTTGTATTATACTCTTCAGCTTTTTCATAACACCAGTTTGTAAATAATGTAAAATCTTTTATTTTATCTGTTATCAAAAGAATAGCATCTATTAGTGATGCTATTTCCATATCATATTTTTTGTCAACCAAAGGAAAACTCTCTTTTGAAAAGTTTATTTTTACAGGGGACTTATCTGGAAAATATACAGAAGAAAAATTACTTTCAATATCTAATAAGTGAGATATATCTTTTTGTATTACTACATCGCTGTCAGTATATAATATCTTTTCATAATTGTTTAACAAGTTAAATAATTCAAATCTTGCAAATGCAAAACACTAAAATAGGCGGCTTCTCTTGAGTTCATCATTTTTTTTGAAAACTTTGGTTTATAGTTTTTTACTATTATAATTTTCTCAAATATACTTTTTAATGCTTTTTCATCTTTCGAATCTAGAGAATCTGTAATCAACATTATATCATAACAACTCTCTTTTAAGTTTTGTAGTAAATATTTTTTTGACCCAATTATAACATTACCCACAGCAAACGCTTCATTACCGCTTGAGCATAATAATAAAAGAAATTTTTTCTTCATAAATATTTAGTGTATCCTTTTGCTTTATTATAACAATTAAACATAATTCTAACAGTTATATACCAAAAAATCAATTTATTAAGTTATTATTTTTAATTAAATTAACTTAAATAATCCAAATAAACATAATTTTTTCGGTAAAGAGTTTTTTTAATAAACCGACAAATAATATATATAAACTAATTTTAAGGTGAAAAAAATGTTTGCAGATACAACTTATGCCAAAACAATGGATATATCAAAAAAGCTTTTAAATACTTATGGTTTAAGAGCAGAAATTATAGCCGACAACATAGCAAATGTTTCCACTCCAAATTTTAAAAGAAGTGATGTAACTTTTGAATACCAAATGGGTAGAGCATTAGACAGTGAAAAATATAGAGGGCTTGATACAAAAATGACAGACAATCGTCACATACCTTTTAATATACCAATCGATTATAAAGATGTAACAGCCAATATAACTGTCGATTATGACACAAGTTATAGAAATGATGAAACAATGTGGATATAGATAAAGAAAGTGCTGAAGAAGCTAAAAACACACTTCGTTATCAAATGTTCACACAAATAATAAATTCTCAATACCGACAAATAAGAAAAGTTATTGGTGTGGGTTAATTTAATTTTTAGGAGATTTTAATTATGGGAATATTTTCAATTATAAATACTTCAGGCAGTGGACTTACCGCTCAAAGAACACGACTTGATGTTATAGCCGACAACATTGCCAATGTGAATACAACAAGAACAACAGAGGGTGGGGCATTTAGAAGAAGCAGAGTTATTTTTAAACCTCGTGATGACAGCGATAAGTTTAGAACTCCTTTTATGCCTGAGGCATTAAGTCCAAATGTAGGTAGCGGAGTTAGAGTTTTTAAAATAGAAAAAGACTTAGAATCTGCCACTCGTTTGGTATACGACCCTACCCACCCGGACGCTATTCAATATGGAGATAAAGCAGGATATGTGGAGATGCCAAATGTAAACCCTGTCATAGAAATGGTTGATATGATGGAGGCATCACGTGCTTACGAAGCAAATTCAACAATGATACAATCGGCAAAAACTATGTTTAATAGTGCCTTGAGTATTATTAGATATTAACGTATAATGTTTGTTAACATAATATTTTTTAAATTCGGAGGTGTAAAATGCAAGTAGATGGAACAGGATATATATTTAATCTAAAAACAACTGACACAAGACACATTGGTGGACCTGTTTTAGTAGATAGAGTTTCAAAAGGTGATATAGTAAGCGAGTTTGGAACTATGTTTAAAAATGCAATAGAGTCTGTGAACGATAAACAAGTTAAAGCTGACAATTTAATTATTGAAGCAGGTATCAGACCTGATCAAGTAGATGTAAGTGATGTTATGAACTCTATAGCAGAAGCCGAATTATCACTAAGTCTTACGAAAGCTGTAGTTGATAGAGCAGTTCGTGCTTATCAAGAATTAACTACTGCAAGATAAATAATTTAGATTTTAATTTAAGAAACATATAGCTTGAAAAAAGTAACTTATTTATTTTTTAATATTATATTAAAAACTACAATTTCATAGCAACATGATATAATCGCAGAGTTTTTCTTTTGATATTTTATTTTCTTCTCTTATCCACCATAAGATAACAGAAGAAAACGCCCCCGCATAAAACTCACACAAAATATTTTTAGGTACTCCGAAATCAACAGTCTCCTTTTTAAGCCACTTCATTATAAAATATTTTACATAATTACGAATTTCCCTTTCAAGCATAATTGAGTTTTCTTTATTTCTTACCGCATTTTTAAAATGCTCTTCCGAATAAAATAAATAATTAACTGCTTCCATAACAAGTATACGACAATTTTTAGAAAAACTGTCTTTTGTGTTTAATGTTTCCAGTTCATTTAATTTTGCTATAATAGTATTTGTAGCATCTTCAAGCTTTGAATAGTAAAGATCGTGTTTACTCTTAAAGTGATCGTAAAAAGTTGTTTTATTTATTTTTGCTCTTTCACATATTTCTTTTATTTTTATATCATAAAAACTTTTATCTCCAAGAAGCTGGAAAAAAGCATTTTGAAGACTTTCTCTGGTTTTTATTACTCTTAAATCTTGTTTTTTATCCATAAAATAGTTTTTCACACTTTTTGTGTTAATAATTAATATATAAAAAAAATTATATATTAAAAATAAAAATATTAAAACAACCTTTTTTATATGAAAGTTGTTTATCCATATAGTTCTTACTTTATGTTCTTGATTATTAAAGCTTAAGGAATAAAATAAACATACAAAGTTAATTATTTAATTATACAAAACTTTAAGGAGCAAAATAAAACAATGAATTATAAAAAAATTACTGCTTCTATATTTTTTATATTTATAGGAATAATACCAAGTATTTTTGGACAAACAAATTATGCTACAACAGTTCTATATAAAGACTATATAAAAATTATAACACTGAAAGTACCTGAAATAACACTTATTAACTACACGGAAAGTAATGCCGCAAATAATCTACTTTCCGCAAAAGCAATCTGATGTAAAGTTATATATAAATGCCGGAGCAAGCGGAATGAAAAAAAGTTTTTCTGGGTATAATGATATGATACCTTACTCAGCTATAGAAGCAAATGGACCAAAAGTGGCAATTGGACTTGAAAGCCTAATAGCTCAAAGCGGAACAAGATTAAAACTTGAATTAGCTCACGACAGTTATTTTGGCAATATTAATATATCACAAAGTGGACTTGATATGCTCTTGGGTGGAAATCTAAGCACAAATAATTTTAAATATTATGCCCCAAAAATAACTCTTCAAATAGCTCAACCACTCTTACGTGATTTTTTTGGAAAGCTTGATATGTACCAAATAAAAGATAGCGAATATGCCCTAACTATTGCCAAGTTAAAAAGAGATTTTGATAATAAAGCTGTAATTTCAGAAATGAAAAACTTTATTACAGATGGATAATGCTAAACAATTTACTTCAGTTTTATAAAGAAGCAGTGAGAGAAGCAGAAAACTTTGAAAATCTTGTGTATAAAAGATATGAAAATAAACTTGTAGATAACGACAATTATCAAAATGCAAAAACACAAACTCTAAATTATAAAAATGCTTATGACAATTTGGCATTAAACTTAAAAACACTTATAAGAAATATTGAGTTTTTTATTGATACAGACAATATAGAACCTGATTACAATGAGTGGGATATAGCACTTCAAAACGTAGAAAAACAAAATATATCTGCCATAAGGTTTGATACAACAAGTCAAGGACAAATATGTTATGAAACACAAAAAAGAGCTAAATATGCACTTGAGATTACCAAAAATGATTCTCTGCCCGACCTTTCACTTGTAGGTAGTGTATCTTTCAGTGCATTTGATGAAGGTGGATATTTCAAGTCATTCTCCGCTATGACAAATGCAGAATATTTTGTAGGTTTTAAGTTTTCTTACCCACTTGGCGGAAAAGAAAGTAAAGCAAAAATAAATAAAGCACAAGACACTATAAATATGGTTCAAGCTGATTACGAAAAAACAAGCAGAGACTTTGATTTAAAAATAGGTTCATATATAGATAGATTTGATACATATAAAAAATTAATCATAAATAAAAAAGACCTTCTTACAATCAACATATTCAAAATTAAAAAACTCAAAATGAAAAGTTTAATCAAGGAAGAGTTTCAGTTGAAGACATCACCTCTACACAACTTGATATAGTAATTTTGAAACAGAACTGATTAATTTGGAATACGAACTTATAGGTATATTTATAGATTACAAATTGGCAAGTTTATAAAAAAATTAAACCAAAGGAATTAAAAATATATGGAAAAAATCATAGAAATATTCGCAAAAAATAGACTTCTTGTAAATATTATAATAATTATAATTATAATATTTGGTTTATATTCTTACTTAAACATGGAAAAAGAATCATTTCCTTCAACCGATTTTGATGCTTTAGTTGTGCAAGTTATATACCCCGGAGGCTCTCCAAAAGATATAGAGCAAAATGCTGTTATACCAATAGAAAATGAACTTCAAACGATACCAAACATAGATGAGTTTTCAACAACTATAATAGAAAATGTGGCGATAATAATTGCACGTATTGATATGAATATAAAAGACTCTCGCCCAACAAAAGATGAAATATTTAGAAGAATGAAAAATGTTCCAAATGTAAGCGAGAATGTTACAGAAATAAATATAACAGAAATAAATGCCAAACTTATTCCTATATATAACCTTGCAATACGATTTAAGCCCGGTATGGAAGGCGATGAAAAAGAATTATATTACTTTTCAAAAACACTTGAGAAAGAACTTAAATATGTAAACGGTGTTGCAAATATAAGAGTAATAGGAAGAGCAGACCCCGAAATACAAATACTAGCAGACCCTAAAAAACTTGAAAACTACTATGTATCTTTAACAGATATCGTAAATGCTCTACAAACAAGAAATATTCGCTCAACAAGCGGACTATTAAAAAAAGAAGGTTCTCTTGAAGATAAAAATAAAACACTTGTAACTATGGGAGAATTTGAAAATATCGGTGAGATTACAAACGTTATAGTACGAGCTATGTTTAATGGAAAAATTGTTAGAATAGATGACATTGCTGAAGTGAAAGATACTTTTGTAGATAAAACAACTCTTATGAGAGTGAATCAACAGAAGGCTATTCAATAAAAATAGTAAAAAAAGAAAATGCCGATATAATAAAAACAATTAAAAATGTAAATAAGTTCTTAAAAGAAAATAAAAACATTATTCCAAACAATATAGAATTAGTTACTATGGGAGACAGCTCAAGAACTATAAATGACCTATTAAGCTCTGTGGTACAAACTTAATAGGCGGGTTTATTATTATCGTTATAATTCTCCTTATATTTTTAGACTTTAAAAGTGCATTATTTACAGCTCTTGGTATGTTTATAGTTATGTTTGTTTCTATTATATTTATGCATTTTTCAAAGATAAGCCTAAATATAATTTCTCTTGGTGCAATAATAACTGTTTTAGGTATGATAGTAGACAACTCTATAGTAGTTTCAGAAAATATTTTTAACTATAAACAGAGAGGCTTTCTGGGACTACACGCTACAAAAAAAGCAGTGCTTGAAATCATTTTACCTATGTTTATATCTACACTAACAACAGTGGTAGCATTCATACCAATGCTTTTTATAACAGGGACTATGGGTAAGTTTATGGGTCAATACCCTAAAGTTGTTATAGTTACTTTACTTACAAGTTTATTTCAGGCTATTTTAATAATTCCAAATAATATTCTTACCAGAAAAGAAATAGAATCAGATTTTACCGAAAGTCAAGCAAGTAATCAAGTAAATAATAAAACAAATAAAAAGAAAAAAAACTTTTTAAGTTATGACAGAGATAAACTTTTTGACAAACTTAAAATACCGTTTACAAAAGCTCTCACATTTTTTTTAAGATTCAGATATATTGTTATTGTATTTTTCATAATTACTTTTATTGCCTCTTCATTTTTAGCAAAAAATATGCTTAATAAGTTTACATTAGTATATGATAAAAGTGCTGATACAATAGTTGTAAATATAGACAGTGGTGTTGGAAGCTCTCTTGCTAAAACTCAAAGCTATATAGAGATTATTGAGAATATTATTTATAAAGTAGTTGATAAAAATGATATGATGGCGGTATATAGTCTTGTAGGTAGGCATCTTGAAAAGCAGCTGTAGATATTGATGCAGGCGAAGAGATGGACAATATTGGCGGAATTATATTATATCTTGTACCTTTCAATGAAAGAAAAAAAGTAGCTTATGAAATTGCCGATGAAATAGAAAAAGAAATAGAAAAAAGCGGCGTAAAAAAAGAACTGGACATTTTAAGCCTTTTTGTAAAAATTCCTATAAATCCCGGGAAAGCAATAGATGTAAAAATTGTTGGCAATAATGAAGTGTATGCAAAAGAAGTTAAAGAAAAATTAAAAACATTTATTTTACAACAGCCAGGAATTATTAATTATGATGATGATGATAAACCGGGTACCGAAGAGATAAGAGTAACTTTTGATTACGATAAAATAGCTTCACTTGGGGTAAATGTAGCTTTGATTTCAAGAGAATTAAGAACAGCATATTCAGGAATGGTAGCCACAAGTTTACAGCAGTTTGAAAATAAACTCGACTTTAGAGTTATGCTTGATAAAAAATATAAATACGACACAAACACATTAAATAATATTTTAATCCCAAATGTCTACAACAGACTTTTATATTTAAAAGATATAGCAAAAATAGAAATAACAAACTCACCTTCTTCAATAAGACACTTTAACAGTAAAAAATCTATAACATTAACCGCAGATATAAAACAAGGAGAAAATACAACCATTCAGGCAACAAAATCTATAGAAAATTATTTTAATACAATTTCAAAAGACTATATCGGCATAAGTTTAGAGTTTGCAGGAGAGATAAAAGAAACCAAAGGCTCAATTACAGGTTTAATACAAAGCTTAATAGTAGCTATTTTTGTTATATATATAGTGCTTCTTCTTCAATTTAAAAAGTTTATGGAACCTATACTTATACTGGCTATTATTCCGTTTGGAACAATCGGAGTTTTTGTTTGCATTCTTTTTACACAATGTACCGATGTCTTTTATTGGCGGTATAGGCATAATAGGTCTTTCGGGAGTTGTAGTAAATAACGGTATTATAATGGTTGATTTAATAAACAAAATAATACACAGCGAAAAAAAACAACAGCAAAGAAAATATAGAAAATGCGATTATAACTGGAGCATCAAACAGGTTCAGAGCTATATTTTTGACAACGATAACAACAGTAGCAGGACTTATGCCAACAGTATATGGAATAGGAGGACGAGCAGATTTAATAGTACCTATAGTTATGGCTATATCTTATGGACTTATTTTTGCATCGCTTCTTACTTTAATAATGCTTCCTTGTTTATTTATGATTGCTTACGACTTAAAACTCATAAAAGTAAAAAGTGTTTATTAAGATATTTATTAAGTGAATAATAAAGCCTGTTATAGATTAAAACTAATAACTTGCAAAAATATACTATTATGTTATACTTATTATCACAATTTGTGCCTGTAGCTCAGTTTGGATAGAGCGTTAGATTGCGGTTCTAAAGGCCGGAGGTTCGAATCCTCTCAGGCACACATTAATTTTTTGGAGAGATGTCCGAGCTGGTCGAAGGAGCACGATTGGAAGTCGTGTGTAGCGCAAGTTACCGTGGGTTCGAATCCCACTCTCTCCGCTTGAGAACTTTTGAAAATAAAAAGTTTTTTACCATAATATCCTTTACGACAGTGGTCTGCGTAAGCCTCCTGTGAACCCGCCAGGGTGTAACAGCAGCAACGGTAAGCAGGTCGGGTTTAGCGCCGGGCTTATTGTCGTAAGGGGCCTTAATAAAATAATAAAAATACATAACCTTTGACAATTTAATAAAAATGTTTATAATTGCATTTAAAAAATTTTATTTTTTTCAAGGTAAATATTTTTATGCCAAAATATCAAAAATCAAGCAGTAATACTCCTAAAGAAAAAAAACCATCTGCTTTAATGTTATTCTGTTCATTTTTTTATATAGGTCTTTTTACAATAGGAGGAGGACTTGCAATGCTACCTCTTATAGAAAAAGAGTTTGTAAATAAAAGAAAATGGCTTAACAAAGATGAAATGATAGACGTATTTGCTTTAGCTCAAAGCATACCGGGAGTTATTGCTGTAAACTCATCTCTGCTTACAGGTTTTAAAATAGCAGGTCTGTGGGGCGGAATTATGGCAAGTATTGGGGTTATGATGCCTTCGTTTTTAATTATTCTTATGGTAGCACCTATTTTTGAAAAAGTTCAGCATTTAACTTATGTAAACAAAGCATTTATTGGAATAAGAGGAGCAATAGCGGCTTTAATATTTATGTCGGCTTACGGAATGAGTAAACAGGTTTTAAGAGATAAGTTTACTGTAGCGATATTTATTGCTAGTTTTGTCCTTATAGTATTTTTTAAGATTGGGGTTATTTATGTTTTAATTATTGCTGCAATAACAGGACTTATTATATACCAAATAAAAAAATTGCTGTTAAAAAATAAGGAAGTGCGATAATGCCTGCTACTATATATTTTAATTTAGCTATTGTATTTGCAAAACTTGGACTTTTTACTTACGGAGGAGGTTACGCAATAATTGCTCTTCTTCTTCAAGTTCTTCAAGAAAACGCTTGGATAAGTCCTACAGAGTTTTCTAACCTTGTAGCTTTATCACAAGTAACACCTGGACCTATTGCTATAAATGCCGCTACTTATGTAGGCTATAAAGTTGGCGGAGTTTTGGGAAGTGCATCGGCAACTTTTGGCATATTTGTTCCTGCTTTTTTTATAGCAATGCTAGTTTCAAAATTTTCTACACAGGCAAAAAATAATCAATACTTTAAATCAGCAATGGGAGCTTTAAGAGTAGCTGCTGTTGGACTTATAGCTACCGCTGTTATAACATTTTCTAAAGATGCTTTCTTTGCAAAACTAACAGATACATCAATTTTAAATAGAATACCAGTAATTTCAAATATATTTAAATATATAAGCCCGATAGGAATTTTTATATTTGTTTTATCAATATTTCTTAATATTAAAAAAGTACCAGTTGTGTTGATAATCATTATAGCAGCAATGATTGGTCTTCTTCTATATTAAATATATTTCTAAAACAGAAGTTATTAAAAATATGCAAAATATATAATGTTTTTTATAATTTAATATTTAGTGATTTAAATAAACTATTATGTTATAATTTAAAAGTAATAAAAAAATAATATTTAAAGGATTATTAAGTTATGAATAAAACTAAATTGGAAAGCTATACATCCCTTTTCGGAACCGAACTTGTAAAAAAGAATCACCCAAGAATAGTTTTAAGAGGAAAAACTTGATACTCTCACCGCTTCTTTTATTACAACATCTTTAATTGTAAAACAAATGAAAGATGAAAAACTATATGCATACTTAAAAGAATGCTGCCAGTATATGAGCAAAATAGTATCGGCTGAGTCAAGGGACAAGCTTCTTGAAAGTATAAAACTATTTGGTTTAAATGAAGCGGAAATAAGAGAGCTGTCGCATTCTCCGAAAAAACATATGGGAATAGATCACCTATTTAGCATAAACCCTGAAATGAATGCTGCTGTGATAATACTCAATCAACTTAGAGTAGAAATAAGAGAAAGTGAAGTTGCTTCTGTTAGATTACTTGACTATATAGAAAGATACAATGACAAAACAGAAAATGAAGTAGTAGAATCGATAATTAAAGGTTTAAATAGATTAAGCAGTGCTGTATATATTTTAATGTGTATGAAGGCATCAGGTAACACAGAAGTTGTATACAAAAAATAGTTTTATTGAATCTTTTATTTAAAATATAAAATCTGATGCTGTAATTAATATTTTCACCAAATCTGATTTATTTTTAAAACTCTTGAAAAAAAACATATTTACTATATGCTATATTTTGATTTGTATAAAATGCGTATATATGGATAATAAAAAGTAAAATTATGAGTAAATCTTCAGTTAGAGATATAATGAGAAAGTCATTTAAGATTATTTCTTGTAATCTGTCTATAAAAGACGCTATAAATATTATAGCAGACGGAAAATAAAAAATATAGTTGTTAGCGATTTAGATGGGTGTATTTACGGAGAATTAAAATATACAAAAAGTCTCGAACTTCTTATAAAAAAATTATGCTCTGAAGGATACGGTGAAAATATAAAAATATCAGATTTTGCCAACAAACAAATTATTACCTCACACCCTGATGATAATATATCTACTGTGTTTGAAAAAATGAATGTAACAAGAACAGAAGAAATGCTTATTGCATATAGAAATAAAGCTGTCGGAATTGTCTCTATATATGATATATTTGATGTGATAACAGAACAAAATATAAAATTTGCAAACAAACCATTGGAAAACATAAAAAAGAAAACAATAATATCAGCAAAGAATTGGAAAAAGATATGTTAATTGAACAGCTAAATAAAGAAATAAAATTTTTAAAAGCAAAATCAACAATAGATTATTTAACAGGTCTTTACAATATAAGATATTTTAAAACTCGTATAAATGAAGAGCTTGAAAGAAGCAGACGTTATAATGATACTATATCTATAATTTTTATTGACATAGATAATTTTAAAAATATAAACGATACTTACGGACACGAATGTGGAAATAGCGTACTCCATAACCTTGGAGAAATATTAAAAAATAAAAACAGAATACTTAGAATAAGCGATATAGCAGTAAGATATGGTGGTGAAGAGTTTATAATAATATGTCCATCAAGCAACAAAGAGCAGGCTGCCATAATAGCTGAAAGAATAAGAAAAATAATAGAGAAAACAAAGTTTGAGTATATGAATCAAAAAGTAAAAATCACTGTAAGTATCGGTGTTTCAGAGTTTACAGGTAAATCTGATGACATAATGGATGCAGTAAAAGAAGCTGATTTAGCTATGTACAAAGCCAAATCAAGCGGCAAGAACTCTGTTGTTGTGCATAGCTAAACATTAAAAATTATTTACAGTGTATTTAAAGTATCCAAGATAAGAGAGTTTATTTGTTAAAATAATTCTACAGATTTGATTCATACATCTCTTTTGCTTTTGTATAAAAAGACACTGCCTTATCATAATTACATTTTATAAACTCAATATTTCCTAAATTATAATAAGAAGAAACATCAGGATCATTTTCTATTTTTTTATAATAAATTTCTTCGCTTTCTTTAAGGTTTGGATAATTTTCAGCAAGAGAGCGATGTCTTAATGTTTTAAGTTCATAATAAATTTCATTTTTTATTGGGTATCTTTCTAAAGCCTCAATATACATAGCCTCTGCTTTTGGATAATCCTGAAGCTCGCTACAGCACATACCATAATTACTGTATACATCATAATCGGCATAATCATACTTTATAAGCATTTCATAAAACTTGGACGCTTCTTTATACAGCTCTTTATTTTTATGATAATTTGCTAAAAAAGAAGAGCAGTTTTATCTTGTTTATTTATTTCTAATATTCTCTTGGAAATATCTAAAGCATTCTTATCGTCTTCAAGAAGTTTGTATAAAGATAAACATTCATAATATGGAAGAAGCTCACAACTTGAATATAATTCAAAACCTTTCTCATAATATGACACCGCACTCTCAAACATATTTTCATCTTTATGTATTCTTGCTAATATAAAATAAGCTTCGGCAGTATTCCAGTGCTCAAGAAAAATATTTAAAAATATCTTAGCATGTTCATAGTCATTATTATTATAAAGCTCAGAGGCTACTTGAAGGTAAGAATACATATCCTCTTTGTCTCCAAGACGTATACTTCTTTTTAATGCCTCTATAGCCTCTTCATTAATACCTTTTTTGAATAAGTTTTCGGCAAGATTTGTTAGCTTCATAGATTTTGTGTTATTTGACATATTTGTTTACTCCATTTTAATTTGGTCTTGCATATACTTCATCTGAATAATCACTTTCGTTCCATTCACCTAAATAGTTGTATGCACTAACCTTAAAATAATATAAAGTACCGCTATTTAAACCATCAACTATATATTGATTTCGTTTATCTATTATTATCGGAACATTTTCAAATTCATTGTATATTCCGGGTTTTCTGCTGTAATATATTTTATAACCGCTTACATTGCCGTTATATTCTTCATTCCAACTTAATACAACCGCTCCATTAATTGCTCTGGCAGTGAGATTTATCGGCTTAAGAGGTTTACTTGGTATGTCATATACAATATCTATACTGTTAAAAACAGGTGTATAATTTTGTGTAGCCTCACTATATAAAACAGATTTCAATTGAATATACCTTGCTTTTTTATAACCGATATCCCCGCTTGTACCTGCTTTTATCCAACCTATTGTATTGTTATCAGGTAAAAAATATTTGTCGGATGCTCTGTAGTAAACATACACCGCTGTTCCGTTTTCTGCTTGTGCGTTTAAGTTTAATGCCTGTATATGTGTATTTTCATTTTTTAAATCTATAACTTTACTTACAAACTCTCCGCTTGGATTATATTTAGCTAAATCATAATTTCTTTTATAGTCGAGTATAATATTGAAATTATCAATTGCCCCTATAAAGCCTTCACCTAAAAATAATGAGCTTGTATTATTTGCTGAAAAATAAGACGTATATATGCCACCCTCTCTCATACCTGTAGTCGTAACATATACAATCTCTTCTTCAAGTCCATTTAAATATTTTACCAGCTTTCCTGTAGAAGCATCATAGCTTATACTATGATGAGACCATTCACCTGCTTTTAAGAATGTTCCTCTGTCAAGAACTATGTTTTTATAGTTATCTCCGTATTAAAAAAAATTGACGAACTCCCAAACAAGTCTTCCGTTTAGTATTGAAGCTTTTACTCCACGTAATTTCTTTTCTCCATTTTCACTATACAGTCCCATACGAGTCACAACTGTTGCATTCACAAGTTGTTTATATGGATTTAAATAAAACTCAATTGTAAAACTGCCTATTCTTTCCTCATTTAAAAAATCTTTTCCATTTATAAATACTTCAACACCGGAAGAGCTTCGCGGTAAAAACATAGCTTTAGAACTATTAATACCATTAACAAACTTTATATCATCACTTGCTTTAGTTGTATAATTACCTGTTATATCTTTAAGACCTTCATCAAAACTCAAGAAAATATCATAAGATCTATTAGGCATATCAAAATTATTATAAAGTATCGCAGCATAATCGCCGTTTGTTGTTTTCATTTCACTTAGAGTTTTATAAAAAGTATGGTTTGCATCAGCTTTAACAGAAAGCACTTCTGCATTTAAAACTAAAGACAGGCAGATAAAACTATAAAATATATTTTTTAGCATTTAAATTTTCCGAAACATAGTTATATAAATATAATCGGTTTTTTTAGTTTTTTCATTAGTAATATTATATACAATAGCTATATACTTGTAAAACAAATTAAATAACATTTAATATATTTGATTTGACAATCCAACTTAAAAATATTATACTTTAATCGTAGTGTGAAATATTATAATTTTAGGAGAAAAATATAATGAAAAAGGGAATTAATATTTGGTCATTTCCTGCTGATGCTTCTTTAAAAGATGTATTTACTGTGGCAAAAGATGCAGGCTTTGAAGGTGTTGAGCTCAGCCTTACAGAAGAAGGTCCGACAAGCCTTAAAAGTACGGAAAAGCAAACACTTGAAATAAAAAAAATGGCAAGCGATATGGGACTTATTATACCCAGTTTTGCGTCAAATCTTGCTTGGGGCAATCCTATAACTTCGTCCGATAAAAAAGTAAGAGATAACGGGCTAAAATATTTAAAAAGACAAATAGAAGTAGCAGCTGTTTTGGGAGCAGATACTGTACTTTTAGTTCCGGGCTATGTTGGGGTCGATTTTATACCTAATTCTGAAGTTGTAGACTATGAAGAGGCTTATAAAAGAGCAAGCGAATGTATTTCAAAAGCTGTGGAGAGTGCAGAAAAACACAAAGTAGCTATCGCAGTAGAAAATGTCTGGAATAAGTTTTTGTTATCACCTCTTGAAATGAAAAACTTTATAGACAGTTTTAAAAGCGATTATGTAGGTTCATACTTTGATGTAGGCAATGTTATTTACTCTGGCTATTCTGAACAGTGGATAAAAATACTTGGGAAAAGAATAAAAAAAGTACACTTCAAAGATTATAAAAAAGAAGTTGGTACACTTGCGGGCTTTGTTGATATACTTGCAGGCGATGTAAATTATCCTGCAGTAGTAGAAGCACTTGAAAGTGTTGGTTATAATGTTTCTGTACAGCGGAGATGATACCTCCATATAAATATTATCCTTATCAAATAATATACAATACATCATCTTCAATGGATGCTATATTAAAACGAAAAAAATTCCCTGTTTGATTTTTTTTAGTATATGTAAGAATATTTTTTTTGTGTAACTATTTTTTAAGGAAGTTATAAATATGCTTAAAGTTGCAATTATAGGCGGTGGATTTATGAGTAAGGTTCACGCTAAAGGTTATAAAAATATTGGTATAGAAATTGTAGCTATCGCTGATATAAATAAAAAAAGCCGAAATTATTTTGTAAAAAACATATAATTGTCAGGGATTTTCTTCAGCAAAAGAAATGTTTGAAACTATTGCAGAAAATATAGATTTTGTAGATATTTGTGTGCCGACATATTTACATGAAGAGATGGTGTTACTGGCAGCCAAATATAAAAAACATATTTTGTGTGAAAAACCGTTTTCACTTACAACAAAAGCAATAGACAATATGCTTGAAGCAACAGATAAAGCAAAAAGTATATTTATGATTGGTCAAGTTCTTCACTTTTGGCCCGAGTATGCAAAAATAAAAAAATGGGTAGATGATGGCGTGTTTGGAGAGATAAAACTGGCAACAGCACTGCGTCTTACTCAACACCCTAAAAGTGAATGGTTTTACGACAATCAAAAAAGCGGTGGCGGAATATTTGAACTACATATACACGACATAGACTTTCTCTGCTACCTTTTTGGTGATGTAGACGAAGTTTATGCTACAGGTAAAAAAGCAGGTGGGGAAAACGAATCGTGGAATTTTGTAAACAGTACACTTCGTTTTAAAAACGTGTAAACGCAACTGCAGAAGCGGCATTTGGAATAACCGACAACTACCCTTTCACTATGAACCTTCGTATTGTAGGTGAACTTGCTACTGCCGAGTTTTCATTTGCAGCGGGTTTTAACTTGGAAGATATTGCATCAGCAAGAAATTCTTTAATACTGTACAGAAACGGTAAAAACCAAAACAAGAAAAACCAAGTACAAGAGACCCTTATGAAATAGAAGTTGAATATTTTTCTAAATGTGTAAAAAAAGGGGTACAGCCCGAGACAGTAAAGCCAAGAGAAGTAAAAAAATCGATAGAAACTGTTTTAGCTTTGATAAAATCTTTGGAAAGTAACAAAGTTATTAAAATCTGATTATTAAATATTATTAAAAAAAATTAAAAGGAAAAACATATTATGTTAAAAGTAGCAATTATAGGTGGCGGGTTTATGGGTACAACTCACGCTAAAGGTTATAAAAATATTGGGGTAAATGTATACGCTATAGCAGATATTGATGATAAAGCAAGAAAAAGCTTTGTAAAAACATATAATTGTCAAGGTTTTTTTTCAGCAAAAGAAATGTTTGAAACTATTGCAGAAAATATAGATTTTGTAGATATTTGTGTGCCGACATATTTACACGAAGAGATGGTGTTACTGGCAGCCAAATATAAAAAACATATTTTGTGTGAAAAACCGTTTTCACTTACAACAAAAGCAATAGACAATATGCTTGAAGCAACAGATAAAGCAAAAAGTATATTTATGATTGGTCAAGTTCTTCACTTTGGCCCGAGTATGCAAAAATAAAAAAATGGGTAGATGATGGCGTGTTTGGAGAGATAAAACTGGCAACAGCACTGCGTCTCGGACAACACCCTAAAAGTGAATGGTATGGTGAACCCAAACAAAGCGGTGGCGGAGTATTTGATTTACACATACACGACATAGACTTTCTCTGCTACCTTTTTGGTGATGTAGACGAAGTTTATGCTACAGGTAAAAAATCGCGTAAAGATTCTTGGAACTTTGTAAAAGTACACTTCGTTTTAAAAACGGTGTAAACGCAACTGCAGAAGCGGCATTTGGAATAACCGACAACTACCCTTTCACTATGAACCTCCGTATTGTAGGCGAGCTTGCTACTGCCGAGTTTTCATTTGCAGCGGGTTTTAACTTGGAAGATATTGCATCAGCGAGAAATTCTTTAATACTGTACAGAAACGGTAAAAAACCAAAACAAGAAAAACCAAGTACAAGAGACCCTTATGAAATAGAAGTTGAATATTTTTCTAAATGTGTAAAAAAAGGTGTACAGCCCGAAACAGTAAAGCCAAGAGAAGTAAAAAAATCGATAGAAACTGTTTTAGCTTTGATAAAATCTTTGGAAAGTAAAAAAGTAGTTAAGTTATAAAAATTAATTGTAGATATGCAGATTTTAAACTAATTCGTTTTTTCTAATTTTCATTTAATCGCATAAAAAAGAATATCATATTCTAAAAAATCTTTTCTATAAACTTTAAAGATTATAAATAAAAATTATGTCTGGCTCAAAAACACAAGATATCTATAATTAGATTGACAAAACATAATTAAAAAACTATACTCTTTGGTATAAACATTTGATAAAAATAATTAAAATAATAGGAGAAATTATGAACGAGAAAGTAAAAAATATTTTGAAATATTTTGAAGAATTAACACAAATACCCCGTCCGACAAGAAGCGAGGAAAAGGTAGCTATACATCTTGTTGAGTGGGCAAAAAAAAATAATCTTGAAGTAAAAAGAGATGAAACAGGAAATGTTTTTATTTATGTTCCTGCAACAAAGGAAGAGAAAATGAAGATGGCGTAGTTATACAAGGACACATGGATATAGTTTGTGAAAAAACTCCAGACAGTAAAATTGACCCCGCAAAAGACCCGCTAAAACTTGTCTACAACGGTGATTGGCTCAAAGCAGAAGGTACGACACTTGGAGCAGATAACGGTGTTGCAATAGCCGTTGCAATGCAAGCGGCCACCGACAAAGATTTATCTCACCCAAAAATGGAACTTCTTTTTACAATAGCCGAAGAAGATGGCTTTGATGGAGTTCACGGATTAAAGCCAGGTTCGCTAAAAGGAAAATACCTTCTTAATTTGGATTCAAGTACAGTCGGTGTTTTCACTATCGCATCATCGGCTACACAGAATGCCTCCGCAAAAGTAAAAATGTCTAAAGCTTTTATTCCTCAAAATGTAGCACACTTTGAACTTACTTTAGACGGATGTATGGGTGGACACTCAGGATAGATATAGCAAAACCCAGAGCAAATGCAGCAATTGCTTTGATATATACGTTAAAAGAAATAGCAGAAAAAATGCCTTTATATGTGGGCTCTTTTAATGGCGGAACAAGAAGAAATGTTATACCAAGAAAAGCAGTTACTACCATTGCTGTAGAAATTTCAAAAGTTGACGAAATGAAAAAATAATTTCAGAGTGCGAAAAATATATAAAAAACAAATATACTGAAGATAAAAATGCCTTTATAAAAGTAGTAGATACCAAGTTTGAAAAATCACTTTCACTTGAAGATAGCAAAAAGATGATAGACTTCGTATGTTCTATGCCAACGGTCTTCATTCTTGGAGTAAAAAACTTGAAAATACAATAGAAGCTTCAAACAATATCGCTATAGTCGAACTGCTTGATGACGGAATAAAAATAACATCTCTTCAAGAGGAGCTACAAGTGATGGACTTAAAGAGATAACAGGAAAAATTGAAGCGGTTGCCAAAAAGTTTAATGCCGAAGAAATTAATATACAAGAAAATGTTTCAGCACCTTGGGCACCAAATCCTGATTCTGTTTTACTTAAAAGATGTCAAAAAGTATTTACAAAATTATTTTCAAAAGAGGCTAAAGTTGTTGCTACACACGGTGGTCTTGAGTGTGCCGAGATTGGAGCAAAAACATCCTGGAATGGATATGATTTCTTTCGGAGCACACATAGAAGATTTACACTCACCTGATGAAAGACTTTTTATACCATCACTGGAGCCTGTTTATAATCTAGTGGCTGGTATATTGGAAGAGAAATAAGCTTTTTAGCTTTTAAAAAAATATCTAATTAAAAACACCAGTTGCCCCTCTTGTCATTGTAATTAATACATATACTTGAGGGGTAATTTTTATTTAAAACCAATTTGATGGAATACTATATTTATTTTTCTGTTTTTATTTTTCTCTATATATTTAAATATTAGCTTTTATGAATTTTTACTTATGGTATAAAGTCATTTGGAGACTCAGGTATAACAAGAGGAGTTG
Organism: Whitmania pigra; assembly: GCA_021613335.1. Lineage (NCBI taxonomy): Eukaryota > Metazoa > Annelida > Clitellata > Hirudinida > Haemopidae > Whitmania > Whitmania pigra. Next base: position 3,919 of record JAJTWR010000441.1, on the reverse strand, counting down.
GAACTGTCCTACTCTCATATTTTTCAAGTAGCCTTGCCGACAAATTTGCAGGCATTAAACTTAAAAGATATGATGTTATAGAGTTTATTCCGTCCCTTTGAGCCACGGCATCCATTTCAAGAAGAACATCAATAACCAAAGCGTCCGATCCGTTTGCTGCAAGTTCTGTCAACAATGCAACGGAGTTTTGCGGCGGCATAGATCCGACTTTTGTAGCAAGGTCGGTTAATACTGTTTGATAATTTGCACGCTCGTTTACCATTGCCTGATAGTTTGACCATGCGGATAAAAGATTTTGTTTATCCATCTCTATAGTCTGCTCTTGGGTGTTTAACTCTAATGCACGGCTTGCAATAATTTGCTCTTGAGAGGCTAAATCTTTTTCTCTAAGCATAAAAGACTCACGCATTTTTTGTATATCGTCTCTGGCAAGAAGCAACATATCTTCTGTACGCGGCTTTTTTACAAATCTCCTTACAACAGAAGGAAGATTTGGTTCTATTTTGGATCGCATTAATGTGTAGTAATTGACAACTCCAAATATATCAAACATATAAAGTAAAAGTGTAAATGCTATAAGATTTACTAATGTTAAAACGGTTATCTGTAGTCTCATAGACTTATTATATCAAATTAGGTTAACAATTGCAACTGCATAATAGTAATTATTTAAATAAAAAAACTACTTATTTCTAATACTTAAAATACAAAAAATATAAAAAATAAAATAATATTTCAATAAATATATATTTATTGACAAGTCAAAAAAAATGAATATAATAAAATATATGAATACGTATTCATATATTTTTAGGTTTGAATTATTAAATCAAGGAGAGAAAAAAATTATGATGTCAAATAATCCCAAGATTTTTTTACGGAGATTCTAGTTCTGTAACATCAGTTGGCATATTAGATTACAATGAATTTTCTAAAGTACAAAAAAAAGAACAGGAAATAAAAGGGTTTGATACTAAATACAGAGACTTTGTAGATTACATAATGAAAATAACCCATAACATCTGGGAAGAGAAAGGCATAGGAATTATATATGATACATACCACAATAATGTTGTTATGTATGCCGCAACAAACAAGATATCAGGTATAAAGGAGGTTGTATCAGGAACTATGCAAACATTACATGCATTTCCAGACCAGAAGACTAATAGGACAAAATGTTATATGGTCTCAAACATGAAGAAGATGGCTTTCTATCCTCTCACCGTATAATGTCTACTGCTACAAATCTTGGAGACAGTAGTTTGGACCTTCTACAGGAAAAAAAATAACATTTAGAACTGTAGTAGATTGTGCTTGTGCAAATAATAGGGTTTACGAGGAATGGTTGGTTCGCGATAATTTATGGATTTGCAAACAACTCGGTTATGACCCTTTAGATGTTGCTAAAAAGCAGGCTGAGAGAGCAATTTCTTTTGAGCAAGCACCGACAAGTTCATATGGAATAAATGAATCTATGGACGGTCAATTTAGCCCAACTATTTATTTAGCACAAGATGATAGTGTCGGAGAAGTGGTACTTGAAATGTTAAGCAAAATATATAATTACAAACTTTTTAATGAAGTAAAAACATTATTATTATGATAATGCCGTTTTACACTTTATATGTGATAAAGATTTAATAGGTTTTTCTGAAAATACAGGGTATGCTTATAAGTTTATTTGCATCTATGCCCAATGCCAGTTTTGATGTGCAAAGGGTAACAATAAATAAACGCTTAAATACAGAAAACAATTATGATGTTGCTGTACGCTACAGAATAAGAGGTATAAAATGAAGGAATTGGCTATTTTGGTAGTCCTTCAGAAAACTTATAGAGATACTTGGTATAAATCATTATCACATAGTGGACAATAAAGTCATAGAAGAATGGATGACATTTGATGGATTAGATGTTCTAAAACAAATGTATTTATAAAAATATACAAACAATAAAAAAAGGTAAAGTTTATGAAAAAAACAGAAAAAAACAGTTACGAAGAAAATGACATAATTCTGGGCAAAGACCTATCAAATGGTAAAAAGAATTTTAGCTTATTTCAATAGTAGTCATATACTTCTTTTATTGTTACAATTTTATGGTTGGAACATTTGTAAAACCTACTATGATAGCAGAAATCGCAAGCGGTGGTTTTGGGTTTACACTTAAACAAACAGAAGAAATTTTTGCTGTAATGTCTTTAGGTACAATTCCAGGAACAATTATATTTGGTATTGCTTTCAGCAAGAATAGGAAAAAAAAGAACATTAATAATAGTTGCTCTCTTAATAGCAATAACAACTTTTATTCCTATGATATCATATACAAATGTAAACCTCTGGAAAACTTGCAAGATTTTTTACAGGTATAACACTTGGCGGAATATTTGGTTCGGCTATGCCTTTAATTGCTGACATGTTTCTTTCCAAAATATAGAGGTAAATTAGCAGCAAGTCTTACCGCATTATTTTCTTTAGCTATGATTTCGGAGGTAAAATATATGGTTTTTTCGGAGATTCAAACTGGCAATTGTTAATGTATACAGCTATTATTCCACCTGCTATAGGAGCATTTCTGACATTTATTTTTGTACCTGATGATAGCAAGCATGCCAAACAATTGTATGAAGATGGAAAAATAAGTAAAGAAAAAATAAGCTATTTTTCTATGTATAAGGAGTATACTTGTTTTATCGGTATAGGAACAATATTACTTTCCAGCGCCAACTTTACAGGATATTCATCTTTTCAAACAATGCCACAACATACTTAAAAACAGGGCTTTCAATGACAGCATCAATGGCAGGAAACATATATAGTCTTCAAGGAATAGGTCAGCTTTTTGGTTATATCATTGGGGGGAGCTATAGCTGATAAGTTCGGCAGAAAAGATCCCTGCATTCGGTATGTTAATAAGTGCTTGCTTTAGGATTTTTATACACAAAACTTAATACTGATAGTGTCAGTCGTTTATGGTGGTTTCTGTATTTTAGGTTTTGCCTTTGGCTATTCCGGAGCTTGGGGAGCTTATTTATTCCGAACTGTTCCTGAAAAATTCCGTTCTCTTTCTGCAGGAATATCGTTAACGGAGAGAAGTTATATCTACTTTTGCTTTGCCTGCCATTGCGGGTATTGTAACTCCACAAACAGGAATGCTTCCAATTTTCAGAATATCAATGATAGTCTGCTTTAGGAACAATAGTATGGTTATTCTGCCGGAAAACACTTAAAAAAAGCAATATAAAAAAATTAAGGTGAAATTATTATGAGTTATCAAGAAGAAAAAAAATTAATATTAAAATATTTTAAAGATTGGAAGAATCAAATGAAAATAATGTTCAGTCTGTAATAGAAAATATACACACTCCGATTTTTATAATTGGAAAGGAGTTTATCCTTTTAGAGAAAAAAACGGAATTTTCCGCTGTATGTGATGCATTTGGAAACCTTTACTTAAATCGATTAAATATATTCAAAGACGCCAAGATATTTTTATAGCAGGAGATAATGAAATATCGGAAGGTAAATGGGTTATGAGTATGGGGCATTTCACGGGACTTTTTGATCACGACTGGCTAGGTATAAGAAAAGACTAATAAATGATAGTTTACGATATGCTGAGTTTAATAAAGTTGAAAACGGAAAAATTAAGAAACAGGAGTCTTTTTGTTGATATAATAGGCTTTATGCTTCAAGGCAGGCGTAAATCCACTACCTCCTTCAACAGGTCATTACTTTGTGTATCCAGGACCCAGATATCATACGGAGTATTATTAAACGATGCTCCTAAAGAAGAAAGTATAAAAACACTGGATTTGATAAAGAAAATGAACGGAGACTTAATAGAGTTAAATAAAAGCGGATCTATGGGTTGCCCTCCTGAAGTATTAGAGAAAACTTGGGACAAAAATATGATT
>JAJTWR010000275.1:2080000-2179373 GCA_021613335.1 Whitmania pigra | reverse complement strand
AAAGTTTCATAATAAAAATGTTTTTTTATATTAAACATAATTCTTTTATAAATTATAATAATTAATATATAAATGATTAATAATTACTATTTAATTTATAAATTATTGTTTCTAACCTTGTCTTGTGGTGAATAAACAACTTATGTATATTTAATTTCCGATCATCAATAATAATTCGCCCATTTTGAGCAGTGTAGATTTGACCATTCAAATTTGCCACGTATAAATTGCCTGTATTTTGATCGACCATCATATCTGTGATATTTGATGCTATCGGAAAAAATAAGATAATATCATTTTATGTCTATACTATAATTATGATATCACCTACATGCGCCGTGAAATAGAAAAGTTCTCGACGAAATATTGCGACGAAGTATTATTCGATTATCTTGCAGAATATAGTAAAGAGTTTCATTTAAATAATAAGCTGTTTGGGTAATATACTGTGATTGGAAATTAAGATTCAGAATAGATTCAGTTTTTCCAGAAGTTGGATCCACTTGGTACATCGTACCACCACTACTATCTCCCACTAAAAGATGACCAGGAGTTAAAATAGCTGAAAATTATAAATCAAAATCTAAAAACTGATGTCCAGAATACATATTTTAACATTGTATGTTAAAAATAAAGATCATTTAATCCCCTAAACGGCACAAAAAGTTAAATTACAAACCTGGATTGCAAGTTTTACCGTCAGATCCAAGAGAAAAACCAAAGGTACAGTTGCAGACATAATTTGTCTTATTTCTTGGGAAACACAGGTGATCACACAAATTGTTTATACATGGATCTATATTTAAACAAATTAATATATAGACACTATATGATTTGATCTAGGCATTGAAATACCAAGGGTGAAACTTGGCATTAAGGTGTCTTGTTAAAACTTTTAAAAAGTTAAAAACTTCAATAAAATGTTGCTCTATTTTTAAATAATATCATAATTTCTCTGAAGCCAATTTATGATTTATTAATTCTGAACAATGTCTAATCAGTAATTTTACTAAAATTTGTAAAATGCTTTAGTAATTATGGTTAAATTGATTGTTTGAAAAGTAGTAAGATGTCTGATTTAATAATTTATATAATAGAAAAAAATAAAAGTAATTTTAATAAATTGAGCATGCTCAAACTTGAATCGTTCGCAACAAATTCCATCGAATCCAGAGATACTGAGCTGATGGCTGAGGTTTTAGGATTAATTTTTACCGAGTAGTTACTCAGGACATTATTTGGAGAAATTTTGTAATTGTGAAAATCCCCCCCAGAAGAAGCAAATATGAATATGTCCTTAAATCAATAACTTAATGTTAGTTTCGAACTTTAGTCAGTATGATTAATATTTAATTACTAACCTTATAAATTGTAAATGTCGAATAAATGGAACCATAGGGTAATTCTTAGGTCATAATATTGCTCCCGTTAAATTCACAACTTTTTAAATTTCCATCGAGCCAAAACAACTTTTCTGACTCTTTATCAATCACCAGGCTGACAGGTTGCGTCAGATGAACATCCACAATTGTTGTCCTTTCCTCCCCAAAGAGATTCGAACGTTCTATTTTTGGTTTATCTGCGAGCACACTCCAGAAAACAAATCTAAGTTTGACATTAATTAATGTATAATTTATAATATTTGCTTAAGATTTTCAACTTTATTATGAGCACAAACAAATGTGGTATTTTATAGAAAACATTGGAAATGATATTACAGTCAAAAATTATTTAAACTAGTACAACAAGAGGGATACAAACCTTTGTCTTTCATGAACAGCAATGGAATTTGGTGTTCCAAAAGTTACATTTGCTATTTTGGTCCACTGAGAAGTTTTGAAATCTACAACACCGATGTATTGAAAAGTTGCATCCACCCAATACAAAAGATTAAAATTTGATGCAAAAGCTATTCCAGATATCTGTGGGAAAATGAAAACAAATGTTATTCACAGAATGACTAATTGCGTCATAGTTTCCTTACATTGCTGGATAATGGAATTTGCTCGAATATATATTTTGGCCTTATATTTGAAGTTTTTTCCCAAATTTCAGAAATATCGTAAATTAGCAATGCTCTGAAATTCATTTCTGAAATCCCTACGTAGTTGGTTCTGGCGTCGTAACCAATTGATTTGTAAAAGAATGACAACCATTCATATTGTTTGGTCTCATGAGAATCTGCCGAAGAATTATTCTGGAGATAAACACTTGGGTTTCCTAATATTATGCCAAATGTCGCTTTATTGTCCAATGTTCTCCCAGTCCAAACCAGTGCAGTATCGTTGTTAACTGTAAATAATTGTAGGAACTTTAATCATAATTTGAAATTAACTTTAGTGTTATGCAGTTTTAATTTTGTAAAATAATAAATTTATGTTTATCAACTTACATTGGCAATGGATAGAACTAATAAATGAAACTGCGCAATAAAATACAAAAACAATCTTTTTAAATATAGCCATAAGTTTTAAACAACACTATCTCGAAAAAGTTTTTCAAAGTGTAACGGAACGGAATAAATATCTGAAGTGATGCATACAGTACTTTTATAGTTGATCTGCTTCCTGGGTTTGTATTACTAATAATTATTACTAGTTAGAAGTTGTCACGACAACTTGCTGCGACGTAATTTACTAAACATTCTTCACAATCATTTTTTTATTTGGTGAGTCGTCAGGATGTTACGGGGTGACCTATGTTGTTTCGGTTCTGACTATAAATCGTTAATAAATTATATTTTGTAACTTATATTATATAAATAATATTTATCTGTAAGTTTGCGCTAGCACGAAACTTGATGTTCCCACTTAATGATTTGTAATAACCAGGTTCCAGCCGCTTCGCCAGCTATTACTACTGTATGGCTTAAAAATCAGAGCGGAGACATCCTTTGATTATATATGCAGATTTTCCAATCCATACTTTCGTCATTCCACAACATTGTTTTGAAGTTACCCATTTAAATCAGATGATAATGTAACTTGGTTATTTACAAAGTATTGGTACAAACGGCCAATAAATAATTATATTTTATTGTTATATTTAGATTCCTTTTCATATGCGATGTCCTATAAATATCGTCAAACATGTAGCTCACAAACATCTGACAAAGCACCTCACTTGACAAACAGCGAATATTCACCACTAACAAATTAGGCTATTTATGCAATTGTTAGTAAAGCTGATTCAACTTTTTCTATAACGTTTATGTTTAAAGTTTAAAGCGCGCTTACTTAGCGGCATAAACATGGATATATTTATACAAGCAAATCAAGAAAATTTAATTTATATTAAATAAAAAAAATTTTACAAAATCGGAGAAGCTTTAGGGGCCGGATTCTAGTCCGCCGGCCGTGTGTTGGACATCCCTGTCCTATATGATCTCTTCCGATGATTGGTTAAGCAAAGGAATGAATAAAATAAATGCAAAACCAGAAATTCGTTGAAATAATTGTTAATTCTGATATGTATAGTGATGTAATGATGATTTAAGTCTAGCTAACTTCACATGCAAAAATTCTTTCACGAAGACAGATAATAATAATAATAATAATAATAATAATAATAATAATAATAATAATAATAATAATAATAATAATAATAATAATAATAATATAATAATAATAATAATAATAATAATAATAATAATATAATAATAATAATAATAATAATAATAATAATAATAATAATAATAATAATAATAATAATAATAATAATAATATTAATAATAATATTTATTTAATATATAATATAATTATATGTTAAATAATAATTTAATCGCACAAATCCATTATGCAATGAATTTCCCAAAACACTTCCATTTTTCATAAAAAATTAAAAAAATAAAACAGCCAGGGCCAGCCGAAGCATCTCTAGTTTGAAAAAATTGCTTTATATCAACAACCTCCGCTGGAGGACCTAGAAAAACTAGAAATTGGTGACAAGCCAACAACGTGAATAGGGCTACCACGAGTACAATAGCTTTGACTTTTATTTATACATTTAATTTAGGGCTCATTCGTTCAGTTGCAGAAGCTAACGTAGGATTGTATGATGTCAGGAGAAAGAGATGCACGTTTGCTTCTACGACATGGCCAGATAAAGAAAATAAACGTTCCCTTGGCGCATAGGGTTCAGTAATATCTGAGAAATTTAAACTGCTTCATTGGTTATGTCATTTTTTAAAACTCCATCAGTGTTTCTTAAATTTGTAATTTGTAACTTCATTTATATAGCGCCATATGCATAGCGTCATAGGCGCTTCATATAATCATTTATATAGCGCTCGTTCCCATGGGCGCTGGCGGCAGTGCAGGCTGGGTTTCAAGCACGACTGTTTCCATTATTGCCGTATGCAGGTACGTTACCCATACGGCTAACCTGCACTTCATATAATCATCATTATCATCATTATTATCATCATTATTATCATCATTATTATCATTATCATTATTATTATATCATCATCATCATTATCATCATTATTATCATTATAATTATTATCATTATCATTATTATCATTATTATTATTATCACCGTCATCATTATCATCATTATTATCATCATAGCATGTGTATAGCGTCGCATCCCAGGGGCGCTTTGCGGCGGTGCAAGCTGGGTTTCGAACACGAATCGTAAAAACTGTTGTTTTTACCGTCGGTTTCAGAAACTCAACCCTCTGAGCCAACTCGCATGCCAGTGTTGTCTGTTGAGAAGGCTTGCAAATGGCAAATGTCATCAACTGACCCTCCGCACTAAATGGGTGTTTGCTTCTCAAATGATGTGCTCAAGAGAAGACGTACTGCGATTATACTTAAATTCGCATTTGCATATGTCGCAAACCACAATATAATTCTATCGAAAATGAAGTTGCCTCCCAAAATCGTTATTTGCGGCCATCTTTTCATCGTAAAAAAGTGGAAGTAGGAGGAACAAAATCAAGACTTAAAATATTGTTAAAACTATTTAAAATTAAAAATATTCATTTAAAAAATTTAACGCATTAATTTTAACGATTAACGTTAATTATATTAATTGAGGGAATTTTTCTAACTCGTTCATCGCATGTTAACACATACAAATCTGCAGCCATAAAACAACAATGAATTTTAAGTGTATCAGGCAACACATCAAGCTACCTAAAGTCTCAGAACCGCTGATCTAGGGTCTTTGGACGTCTTCATTCAATTCAACTGACCATTTACCCGCAATATGAATTTGAATCAACAGGTTTCCTGTTTCATAACATTTTTTATTACTATTATATTTCTTAATCAAGACAAGGTTTTTTTCAAATAGCTTGTATTTCATTATTAAAGCATGAAGAATTGGATTAATATAAGTAATATTGTATTATTAGTAAAAGTAAAGATTATTTTTGTTGATTTTCTGAAACTATTTTAAAAAAAAAAAATAAAGTGAGAGTCAGAAACAATTTGTTTTTTTCGATTTTATCGAAAGTTTGTAATTAGTCGTTAGATCTTTAAAACTTTTGCACACTTTGGAATAAAAACATAATGTTGTTTTGTTTGTATACTTTTATTTAATTAATTTCACTCGTTAATACGAGATATTAATTGCAACCATTTGAATAATTTTGTCGTTATTGCTTTCCATTTCTATGTATTAAATTCTAGAAAAAAAAAACATTTCATCAGTAAATCTGTCACTTGATATCATCAAAACAGGTTTCCTGTCAGGAACATAAACTGAGTCACCAGTAACTTGAATCCCACCGATTTAGAACTCCGACCTGCTGTTGACGTCTTAGGTCTTGCAGTCTTAGGTCTTCTGGTGATGGCTGAACGTTTTTATATTAAAATTATTTTATTATGATATGATTTTACTATTAATATTATTAATTATTATTATTATTGTTATTATTATTATTATTCTTATTCTTATTATTATTATTATTATTATTATTTATTATTATTATTATTATTATTATTATTATTATTATTATTATTATTATTATTATTATTATTATTATATTATTATTATTATTATTATTATTATTACTATTATTATTTATTATTATTGTTATAACGATTTTCTAAGTTAAGTTGAAAACATAAATCCCACGTGGTATGTATTTCCTTAGATTCTTCAATTCAGTTCCGTAATTTGATTTTTATATAAATTAAAATGTTATTTTCCAAAATTGTATACATTGGCATACTGGTTGAGACTAAATGTACCTAATGTACTTGAAGAACACGTTCTTCCATCAGATTGTAGAATGTAACCAGGAGAACATCCACACACGTAATTTGTGTCACTTTGAGGAAGGCACAAGTAGTTGCATGAATTGTGGGCACATGGATCTGTAGCAAAAAATATTCAATTTCTTATTCTTTAAGCATGAAATTAAAATTAAGTAGTTACCATAGGGAAAAGTAATATCAAGCTTTAAATTTCATATATTGTATTTCTCATAGCAAATAAATGTCTGACTAACTAGTGTTTATTATTGTACAGCCATTAGGTTCAAGGAAAAAACTTATAATAAAAGTATGGGTTCTCTAAACTTCGGTAAATTCATTTGGTTAATAATTGCATTGTTCACAACGTGAAAGGCTCAACACCAAAACCGTGTTATTGTGATCACATCGACATATCGATTTATTTACAAAACGTTTAATACATTGCATTAATTAAAGTAATAACGTAACATTCCTAGTGTATTACGAAATTTCTCTCAATGTAATGACACCCAAAGCTTGAATAAGTTTTCAAACCGCAGTTTTCACTAGCCATTAATATTCAATGAATGATCAAACTTTTTTACTCCAATAAAAAATCAACTGATCTAAAATAAATTCGTAAATTACACAAAGAAATTATTTAATATTTTACAAACTTGAAACGTTTGCAACAAATTCCTTCGCATCAAGAGATGAGGAAAATATGGTTAATAAAAGAGATCTAAAATAGGTGTACTCGTCCACTTTGGTGACGTTTGGTTCCAATTTGTAACAATAAAAAAAATATGTTGTTGGACTTGGAATTATCATAAAGTCCTTGATGAATAAAAAATGACATTTAGTAAAATATTTTATAATTCGTTAATGTTAGCGACTGCCCACTTACCTTATAAATTACAAATGTCTTGTAGAGGATAGGTTTGGGAAGTTGATAAGTGATGACGTTATCCCCGTCAAAATCACATCTTTTCAAAGTTTCATCCATCCAGAACAACTTCTCCGAATGTTTATCAATCACCAGGTTGACAGGTTCCGTCAGAGAGGAATTGACAATCACAGTCCTTTCTCCTCCATAAAGGTTGGAACGTTCTATTTTAGGATTCTCACCAATATCACTCCAGAAAAGAAATCTGAATTGTTATATTCATTTGGATATTTAAATTTATTTAATGCAATAACTACTAAACGAGGAATTTAACGATCATCGTATTAAAAACTGTCTTACACACCTTGAGAGTAAAATAACAAACGTAAGAATTGTAGAATATTTATTAAAATTTATGTATTCAAGACATCAACCTTTTTGCTTCATATACAGCAACAGAATAAGGTATATCAAGTGACGAATTAATAACTTTTATCGAACGACCTTTCTTGAAGTCAGTAACACCGACGAACTGTTCGTCGGCAACCACCCAATATAAAAGATTAAAACGTGTCGCAAAAGCCAAACTAGTTACCTGAGAGCAAATAACTTTTAATTGTAGAATTATAGAATTGCTTGAAACTGTAACAAGATTTACATACGTTGCTGAAATGAAAATACGGACTAATCCTAAATATCGGGTCAAAACTCCGAGATTCCAAAGTGTCATGAAGATCATAAATAAGAAATTCTCTAATATTAACTTCATAAACTCCAATATAAAACTTTCTTGCATCGTAAGTAATAGACTTAAAGTCAAAATTGGACGTAGACAAACTTTCCCATTCAAACGAATTTGGTTTTAGCCTTTTTTCCGCGACAAAATTCGGGAGATAAATATCAGGATATCCACGCATAATACCAACTATAAAATTTTCTTCGTCGTTTATACCCGTATAAACAAATCCGGGCATTGTATCATTGACTGCTAAAAATGACATAAAAATAATTATCCGATTACAAACTAATTGGTCGGGTTTGTAAAATGTACTTAAAAATCAAACATATCAATGTGCAAACTCACCACAATGGACAAGTTGAAGAATCGAGATCGTTATGATAAATAAAATCAATTTGTTCATCTTGTGAAAATTAATTCTTCCAAAGTTTCGTCTGAAGTGAAATAAAATTTTTGTATTTTTTGTAGTTGCTCAATTACTAAAATTATTTTTTGCTGTCAGGGATGAATTCAGATTATGGAAGTTGAACTTTGTTGTTTAACGATCGAATAGCGTGTCGAAGTGTTCGGCCTAGAGAAATATTTTAAAGAAACAAGTATTTTATATTATAAAATATTATAAAGTGAAATCATTTTTGTAAACATTATTTGTAGGGAAGCAAATTATCTGCTTGCAGTGTCTGACAAAAAACTGCAAGTTTTGCAACTTTTGCACCAGAGGCGTAGCGGTGGAGATAGGGGAGTTTTGTGTGTTCCCGGCTTCAAAATGAGGCTTACAACTTTTCGTTATAACAATTGAACAAGGGTAATAAATCGGTCAAAAGATCATTGCAGTGGCTTAACATCTCATCGTAAACGTCTGCCATCCACTGTGGACTAGTTAAAAAAAAAGCTTTTGCCATCAGAGTGAAGAGTGAGCTCGAAACATGCTGGAGTGCATGATCAGAAGATGTTAAAGTTATCCATGAAGAACTGGAGGAATTAGAAGGAATCAACTATGACGCCTGAAACCAGAAGTAATGCAGAACAGTTACAGGCATGCAAAATAAATTTTAACTTTATAGTTTTATTATATTTCTGAAATGACACTTTTTGAAAAATTGATCGTATATAGAAGGGCTTACAGAATCCTATTATAAATTTCAAGTAAGCAGCGACCAATGTTAGATCTTTGCTAGCAAGCGACAAATGTCAATCTTCGTAATGATTTGGGTCAAGTTGCTGTGAGAAGAATTAGGCTAATTCGGAATAAGCCAAGCAGAAGTGTCAAGAGATGCAGGAATTTCAGCAGAAGAAATTGTGAGCTTTACGAAGAGCGTATTTGATCGACTTCAGCGAGATATATCAACATGTTTTTTACTACTAAAATACCTGAACACACAATTTAGATTATGCTGAAGGTTAGAACTCTTCCATTCGACGTAGATATTGACGTAATTTGTCGAAATTGCAGTCTACGACACGGACATCAATAGCCACGAACGATTCACAGAAAATGAAGATTGCAAAATGCTAGTCAGTAACCTGAATGAAGTTCTATCAGAAACTCTTTTGAATCTTCTAGATTTTGTTGTGTTTTATGGAGACAGCGTATTTCAGAATTTGCGAGTTTCACTGCAATTTTTTAACAACAACATTTTCAATTACAAGCTGTAAGTAGCTCAGCAAATTGAAACTAAATTTGTAGTATTTTTGTGCTTCAATGGGGCAGGATCGTTTCAGCGATCACGTCCTTCTTAACTTTAAAAGAGAAACAATTGAAAACCAGTTTTTGTTTACGTCATTGATCAGTTTGAAATCAAAGAAAATAAATCTGTTTAGACCATGTAAGTCTGAAGTCTACGAATACGACTGAGTCAAGTGATATAATGTTCATAAATTTGTTTTTGTAAATGCAATGTTTCATTAAAATATAAATTGTTTTTCTTTATTCAATGTAATAGAAAACGTGATTAAACGCGGAAGTGGAGGCGTCAGTATTTTAGTTCGTCAACGGGCTAAAAATAATCCTAACTACGCTTCTGATTTGCATGCATGATTGAGACTTACAACTTTACATTATAACATCATAACTACATAATTCCGTTAATGTATTATTTACATTAATACATAATACATTCCGTTAGATTGGATTGCCAAGTAACCGATAACGCTGAAAGATTAATCTGAACTAAGCAAAATAAATATATAAACATTGAAGTTTTACTATAATAATGGTTTTAAAATAATCTTCCACGACTGTATTAAAAATAGACTTGTTGTGCAGTCTTTACTGGTCTCTTTGTTAGATTTCATGTTTTAATCAAGTTTCAGTCATTCACATATCAGTCATTCTTTTATCGTCTTAACTACTATAACTAGGATTAAAATTATTATTTTCAGTTTAAAAAGTCGTTTATGTTTTTGTTTTCTTGTCCCTCCTTGTTTGATTATTTAATCATTTCGACTAATTTGTTTTTCCGAAAGCTGTTTGTTAGTGGTCTAAGGATAGTTGTGCTGAATAAAGAAATAAATTTAAGAAAGAGAATTTTCTTGTTAGAAATTATTGTATATTCTAACCCAAAATTTATTTATTGTACTGTTATAATAATGACGTGGTATAAGATATTATACATCGGAGATCATCTTGAGGTATCCTTGGAGGAGATTCCCTGGTCATCAAACGTTTAGGCCCTGAAAATCTGGCATTGTCATTGGTTTTTCATTTTTGCCTTACGAGAAGCCATAGAATTGAATGTAAATGTGTGAATGACGCTCTATAAATTAAATTTATTATTTTATTATTATTATTATTATTATTATTATTATTATTATTATCATCAAAGTTGGTATATTTACATTAATCTTTGTTATCTTAAGTAATCTGTGTTATCTTTTTATTTTAAAGGCTTAAATAATGGAAAATACGTAGAATGAGGATGTAAAACTTCATTTTTATAAAAAATTTAGTTGCGGCCATCTTTTCTTTGTAAAGAAACTGGAGGAAGGAGGGTCAAAATCAAGACTTGATAAAATATTCAAAATTAAAAATTATAATTTGAAAAATTTAACGCATTATTATCAGCGTTAATTATTTTAATTGTTTTTGTAACGCGTTAATTGCACAATAACGCATACAAATCTGCAGCACCAGAAAACAATGAATTTTAAGTGCCTCAGGCAACACCTGGCAAACACATCAAGCTACCTAAAGTCTCAGAACCGCTGATCTGGGGTCTTTGGACGTCTTCATTCAATTCAACTGACCATTTACCAGCAATATAAATTTGAATCAACAGGTTTCCTGTTTTATAACATTTTTTATTACTATTATATTTCTTAATCAAGACAAGATTTTTTTTTCAAATTGCTTGTATTTCATTCTTAAGGCATGAAAAAGTGACATAATATAAGTAATGTTATATTATCAGCCAAAGCCTTTAAAGTCACATTAAGAAATTTTCGCTTTATTGAAAATCTGTTTTTATTGTCATGAGACTATAAAGCGGAATCAAAATTTAAATACAAAAATTCATTGTAAGACCAAAGATTAACCAGGCTGAGCAGGGTTCTCGATTTAATCAAGCAACAACTGCCACAACTGGGTTGTGATCAACAACATCGAAGTCAGTAGGTACATGCTTCCAAATGATCTTGATAGCAGGTTATCTGAATGTTAATAGATATTTTAACCTGCTTTTATTTGTATTAGTACTTTTAAAATATAAAAACTCAATATTTTATGTAATTATAAATATATTGTAATATGTTATTTACAAAACTAAAATTATTATGCAATATAAAAACTTTAAATGTTAAATAACTAGCTATCAACCGGAGGGGACTCCAACAAGCACCAAAATCATAATGCCAGCCGAAGCATCAGCAATGTATCCGATTGCCGCATTGGTTTCGGTTGAGACGAAAACATAGGAAACGGTAAGTGGAAGCACTTTGGGAGAAATCAAAGTGTTGCTTTCATGGAGTGAGGAATCGGGGAGGAGCTGAGGGAAGAGCTGATCGAGGAGGACGGTACCGGTGTCTGAGGTAAAAGTGGGCAGTTTGATGGTTGACAAAGACAGTCCAACAAATGAGTTTTATGTAAGGATGGACAGCGTTGAAAATGAGGACAATGCTGAGCTGGGGGAGAGTTTCGCAAACACCAAAGAAATCACGATGAGCCAGTTACGTGCACGGTTGCCTTGTTGGTGTCGTCTGGAAAGATGTTGGGATGATTGTAAAATTATATTTCCGAGGAAATAATTGAAAGAGAGACTTTTGGTAGAGACCAGAGTGGAACCTCCCTGCGTTGAGGAATCAGTGGAGGAATCTGGTCAAGGTTGCGGATGTCATTGCAGCGAAGAATGGATATGTTGACAGTGAAGTGCTCAACGGTCATGAGTACGAGGTTGAAGAAATTGAGTCAATGTCTGAAAAAATCACTTGTGGAATTCTCCGCCATAACAAACCTTCTAAACTTCAGAAGTCATCTGAGCCTCGGGGCGAGCCATTAATGTTATTATTTGTTTTGCTTTTTCATTAAGCAATGTTTTGGAAATGCAGGAGGAAGACAAGCCTGCAATGAATCGATAGTAGTACATGGACAATGGCATAAATATTGTGTCCCAAGAGTAAAAACGAAAGTGACACACATCCGCCGACTGGCGAAGTATCACGGGAAACAGTCTATTCGAGACGAACCGATTTAAGGAGGGTGTAGTGTTGTAAACGTGGTTTCGAAATTAATTAAGTTTATATTGGTAATGTAATTAAGTTTATATTTAATTATATGTGGTATGTTTTTCAAGCACGTGGTCTCGCTATTATTGCTGTAGAAATAATCACCCGGCTTGATCAGCGAGTGTCCAGACAACTGAGAAGCCCAAATATTCATTTGCGTCTTTAAGTGCCTCAAATCTTTAAACACTTAACTTATGTTATTCAGTTCCGTTAACTGAATACTTGATCTAATAAACATACTAGTTAACTTACGATTTTCAATATATATTATTTCACTTGCATTACGAAATGTGTGCTGTATCAAAATTGATTCCGAGAATGACTTCTTGTCCAGCTTGATGATATCGCTTTGAAAATAGAAATGATAATTTGTTACATATTACATATTAAAGTCGTAATAATGAACTAGTATGCATAAGCTTGAGCTTAATTTTTGAGCAATTTGATAGTTGCGCCGGCAGACTCATTCAAAATGAAAGTTTATGTTCCTATTGTTCAGTTTTATAGACAAGAAGTTTGAGCAATTGAGTAATAGTGAAATACAATTGTTCTTACTGTGAATATTGTACAATGTATAAAGAGTCTTTATCTGAGGATAAATCCCTGATAACATGCTGGCTCCTATACATTCGAAGCAAAACTGTGGTTGGATTACTTAAATCGTGTCTCCAAACAGTATTTGCATTATCTCCATAAAAAGCCCAATTATCTGGTTAACAAAGAAATTTATTTTGCAATTAAAACGAAGACAAATCTGTTCATTAACTGTGGATTTGTTTAATTTTTAAGCGTTAAACAAAATAAGAACTTAAGGCTTTTCACTGAAAGTTTAAGCGGCAGCCATTAATTTTCTCTAGATAAAAATCTTTAAAAGAAAAGAACATAAATATTACTAGAAACATTTATTCTTTAGAATCAAATACTAAAGAAATTAACAAATGCAGTATTTAGAAAGTTATAGTTTTGGTTATTTTTAATAAAGTTAAAGTCAGTTATACTCACAATCAAAGTCGAAATCCATAGAGTCTACACAAACCCCTGCCTGAATTGTGTTCTTTTTGGCGTAAGTTTCAATATCAATTTCTACCACAGTTTTTTTAGCACAATCGCTGTAGAAAAATCTTCTGCAAATGCAACGTCAACGAGTTAGAGTCGAGTTAATTAATTGCGTTATTTTAAATTAATAAAAAATTAATATCAGTAATTTAGTTGATATGACATTAGTATTCTTAAAAAAAAATATATAGAATTTCCAGTCTTATTCAACTAAATCAAACTCTTAGTATTTTCACCATTCCATTACTTCACCAAAATTTAATAATAAAAATGATTTTTTTATAATAATTCTTTCTAAAGTGAAACCTAAAATATACATTTACCCCCAAAACAACCAACTTTCACAAACTTTCAACTAATGCATCATTTCTAACCTTGTCTTGCTGTGAATGAACATCTTATGTATATTTAATTTCAGATCATCAATAATAATTCGGCCATTTTTAACAGAGCACGTTTGACTATTCAAGGTACATCCTTCTACCAGTACTATTTCACCATTCAAATTTGATACGTATACATTGCCTGTCTTTTGATCAACAATCATATCTGTGATTTTTGATGCTGTCGGAAGAAATAAGATAATGTCATTTTATGTCGATACTGTAATTATGATATCACCTACATGGGATGTAAAGTACAGAATTTCTCCTCGACAAAATATTGTGATGCATTATTACTTGGTTATTTTGCAGAGTATAGTAAAGAGATTCATTTAAATAATAAGCTATGTGTTCCAAATACATTGATTTGATATGTAGATTCAGAATAGATTCAGTTTTTCCAGAAGTTGGATCCACTTGGTATATCGCTCTACCACTACTATCTCCCACTAAAAGATGACCAGTAGTTAAAGTAGCTAAAAATTACAAAGCAAAATCTAAAAATTAATGTCAAGAAATACATTTTTTGACATTGTATGTTAAAAATGAAGATCATTTAATCCTCTAAACGGCACAAAACCTTCATTTGCAAACCTGGATTGCAAGTTTTATCGTCAGATCCTAGAGAAAAACCAAAGGTACAGTTGCATACATAATTTGTCTTATTTCTGGGGAAGCACAGGTGATCACACACATTGTTTATACATGGATCTAAATGTAAACAAATTAAAGTATTGACACTATATAATTTTAACTAGGCCTTGAAATACCAGGGGTGCAATTTGGCATTAAGTTGTACTTCACTAAAATGTTGTTCTATTTTTACATAATTTCATAAATTCTTTGAAGCCTACTTATGTTTTATTGATTTTGAACGATATTTATTCAGTAATTTTAAAAAATTTTAAAATTTGTAAAATGCGTTAGTAATTGTGGTTAAATTGATGCTTTAAAAAGTGGTTAGATATCTGATTTAATAATTTATAGAATAGAAAAAAAAACAAAAGTCATTTTAGTAAATCGAGCATGCTCAAACTTCTATCGTTCGCAACGAATTCCATCGAATCCAAAGATATCGAACTGATGACAATTATGTTGGTACAAGGAAATGAGGTGTAACTTCTCAGATCATTGTTTCCAAAAATTTCGAAAGCATCAATATCTTTTCCAAATGAGGCAAACATGATTATGTTCTTAAAATAATAATATTAGTTTGAAAATGTAGTCGATACAGTTAAAATATTTAATTACTTACTTTATAAACAGCAAATGATGAATACGGGCCAGAAGAAGGTATCATGTATGTCACAATATTTCTCCCGTCAAAATCACAACTTTTTAAATTTCCATCGAGCCAAAACAACTTTTCTGATTGTTTATCAATCACAAGGCTGACAGGTTCCCTCAGATGAACATCCACAATTGTTGTCCTTTCCTCCCCAAACAGATTCGAACGTTCTATTTTTGGATTATCAGCGAGCACACTCCAGAAAACAAATCTATGTTTGACATTAATTATTGAATAATTTACAATATTTTCATAATAAATAAGATTGCCAACTTTAAAAAATACTGATAACAATTAATTAAGAATAATGAATTACATTATTTAATTTTAGATGAAGAGCATAAACAATAAGAAGAAACCAATGAAAACTATATTGGAGCTAAAAGCCAATTGAACCATTACAAGAACAGGATAAAAAACCTTTGTCTTTCATGAACAGCAACGGAATTTGGTGTTCCAAAATTTATATTTGCTATTTTGGTCCACTGAGAAGTTTTGAAATCTACAACACCGATGTATTGAAAGATTGCGTCCACCCAATAGATAAGATTAAAATTTGATGCAAAAGCTATTCCAGATATCTGCGGGAACACGAAGACAAATGTTATTCATAGAATATCTTACTGCATGATGGTTTCCTTACTTTGCTGGATAATGGAAAACGGTTGAATGTATATTTTGAACTTATCGTTGGAATGTCTTCCCAAATATTAGGAAGTTCAAAAATTACAAGTGCTCTGAGATTAATTTCTGATATCCCTACATATTTGGTTCTGGCATCATATGCAATAGATCGGAAAACGTTTGACGACGATGTAAAAAATTGCGATTCACTTGAATCTGTTGAATAATTCCCTTCAGAAAATTCCTGGAGATAAACAATCGGATTTCCCAATGTTATGCCAAATGTCGATTTATTGTCCAATGTCTTCCCAGTCCAAACCAGTGCAGTATCTTTGTTTACTGTAAATAAATGTAGGAACTTTAATCAAAATTTGAAGCTATATTTGGTGTTAGTTTTAATTTTGTAAAATAATAAATTTATATTTATCAACTGACATTGACAATGGATAGAACTAAGAAATGAAACAATACAATAAATGAAAAAATTAATCTTTGTAATTATAGCCATAAGTTTTAAAGAAAACTATCTCGAAAAAGTTTTTCAAAGTGTAACGGAACGGAATAAATATCTGAAGTGATGCATATAGTTCTTTTATAGTTGATCTGTTTCCTGAAGTTGTATTATTAATAGCTAGATTATTAAAAGCTAGAACTTGGGACGGTAAGTTACTGCGACGTAATTTACTAAACTTTCTTCCCAATCAAATTCCTACTTGGTGAATCGTCAGGAAGTCGTGACCTTTGTGGTTTACGTTCTGATTGAAATTAGTTAATAAATTATATTTGTTAACTTATGATGTGTAAATAATTTTTATCTCTTATTTTGCGCACCCACGAAACTTGTTCCCGCTTAATGATTTGTAACAACCAGGTTCCAACAGCTTTGCCAGCTATTACTACTGTATGGCTTATAATTCAGAGCGGGTAAATCCTTTGATTATATCTGCATATTTTCCAATCCATACTTTCGTCATTATGCAATAATGTTTTGAAGTTACCCATTTAAATCAGATGATAATGTAACTTCGTTATTTAGTAAGTATTGTTATAAACGATCAATAAATAATTATATTTCATGTTATATTTAGATTCCTTTTCATGTGCGATGTCCCTATAAAGATCGTCCCACAAATAGCTCACAAACATCTCACAAAGCACCTCACTTGACAAACAGCAAATATTCAACACTAACGCTTTTTAAGCAATCGTTAGTAAAGCTGATACAACTTTATCCATAACGTTTACGTTTAAAGTTTAAAGCGCGCTTGCTTAGCAGCACAAGCATGGATATATTTATACAAGCAAAGTAAGAAAAAATTCAAAACTGGAAATATTTGAAAAAAATTAATTTTAAAATATTTAAATTAAATAAACAAAAATTTACAAAGTCGGAGAAGCTTCCAGGAGCCGGATAGAAAACTGGTGGGCCGTGTTTTGGACATCTCTGTCCTAGATGATTTTTTCCGATGATTGGTTAAGCAAAGGAATGAATGAAAGTAATGCAAAACCAGAAATTTATTGGGAGAAATAATTGCTAATTTTGATATGCATAGTGATGTAATGATGATCTAAGTTTAGCTAATCAGCATCAGATTCAATCAAAA
This sequence comes from Whitmania pigra, assembly GCA_021613335.1. Classification (NCBI taxonomy): domain Eukaryota; kingdom Metazoa; phylum Annelida; class Clitellata; order Hirudinida; family Haemopidae; genus Whitmania; species Whitmania pigra. The sequence continues at coordinate 2,161,886 of JAJTWR010000275.1, read as the reverse complement.
ACATCACAAATTATTGCTTTACCTCACTTAACACAATAGTTATGATATGTGTCGCTGATTTACTAAACTATCAAAATTTTAAAATAACGGTGCCTATGTAAAATGACAAGAATTTCTGAAATATTTATCATATCTAGCCAATATTTAGTATTCCTCATCAGGGTTGCCAGTGAGATTCTTGAAAAAAGCCCAGATCGCATAATAAAAAAAACAAAAACAAGAACAGCCCACTTCATAATAAACCAGCTTTTATTGTCAATTATTACCATTTTTTATTCATGATTCATGTTAGTATATATATCCATGGCCTCCCAATTCAATAAAGAATAGATTATTAATGAAACAAGTCAAACACAATTTTATTAGCACTAAAAAATTCAATAGAATCAGTGTCAGAAATTGCACCATCTTAAAAATCAAAATTAAAGAAAGATTAGATCAATAATGAAATAAGTCAGGCATAATTTCATTTTCATACAAAAATTCTACATAGTTAATGTTTGAAACTACATCATCACAATTAGCAAAATTAAATTTTACCAACTTCACATGCGAAAAATTCTTTCGCGAAAGTAGATTAATAATAATATAATATATAATAATAATAAATAATAATAATAATAATAATAATAATAATAATAATAATAATAATAATAATAATAATATAATAATAATAATAATAATAATAATAATAATAATAATAATAATAATAATAATAATAATAATAATAATAATAATAATAATAATAATAATAATAATAATAATAATATAATAATAATAATAATAATATAATAATAATAATAATAATAATAATAATAATAATAATAATAATAATAATAATAATAATAATAATATAATAATAATAATAATAATAATAATAATAATAATAATAATAATAATAATCATAATAATAATAATCATAATAATAATAATAATCATAATAATAATAATAATAATAGAATAATAATAATAATAATAATAATCATAATAATAATAATACTAATAATCATAATAATAATAATAATAATAATAATAATCATAATAATAATAATAATCATAATAATAATAATCATAATAATAATAATCCTAATAATAATAATAATCTAATAATAATAATAATAATAATAATAATCCTAATAATAATAATAATCTAATAATAATAATAATCCTAATAATAATAATAATAATAATAATAATCCTAATAATAATAATAATCCTCCTAATAATAATAATAATACTAATAATAATAATAATAATAATAATAATAATAATAATAATAATATAATAATAATAATAATTAATAATAATAATAATAATAATAATAATAATAATAATAATTAATAATAATAATAATAATAATAATAATAATAATAATATAATAATAATAATAATAATAATACTAATAATAATATAATAATAATAATAATTAATAATAATAATAATAATAATAATAATATAATAATAATAATAATATAATAATAATAATAATAATCCTAATAATAATAATAATAATAATAATAATAATAGCCGTCACACTAGCTCAGTTTGAGTTACTTAATCTTGAATTAAGAGTTCTCTTCAACTTCTACAAAAGTGGTCGATTTCCAAAGCTGTTCCTTTGACTTTCAAGTTTTTCAAGTGTTTTTGCGATTGCTTGTGAGCCAGCAAACCTAATTTATTAGTAATATTCAATAACCACAAACAAACTTTACATTTTACTTCAATGCGATTGTTTAGGTCTGCATGTATCCAATCTTTTAGTTCGCTGTTTGTCAACCAATCATCATTAAATTTGTGCCATATCTTAGCTTTATTACAAAGTGGATCGACACTGCTAGTAACTGGAGCTACAGCATCACCGTCCATTGCTCAAAAATCGAAGTATAATGTAGTAAGCGCGTGCAAAGAAGGCGGATAAGAAGGAAGTCGGTAGTCATGGAGATTCTTTATTGAATAGATAAACGAGAGAACATTACTTACCTTAGAAATGTTATTTTTACCCCAAAAATAATTTTTTTTTTTAAATAAAAAAACCAAAAAAACCCAGATTTGGCCCAAAGGTTTCAAAAAAGCCAAGATATTGGTCTAAAAACCATGTCCGATTCGGACGCATTGGAGACGTTGTGACTGCATGACATTCTGTTAGATTGGAGTGTCACATAACGGGATTATTATTAATATTATTATTATTATTTTCTTTTTTTATTATTTTAAGACTTCTAACGATGTTTATTTTTCCCAAACAACACAATCCGAACATCCAAAAAATAATCCGTCCATCAATCCAATAATCCACCTTCAAAAATTTTAATGTCCACCATCATTATTTTAATTTGAATTTAACTTAAATAAATTACTGAAACTGTGCATGCACGATGAATCAAAAATGAAAACAACAGGAAGGTAAATTATACCAGATAAATAATTAGTTCTGTTGATTTCAGTCGACAGCTCTTCTATAAGCAACGGTGTGGAAGGCTTGGCTTAGAATTACTTTACTAAAAACTTCACTATCTTTCAATTTTTTGATGTTGTCCAAAACCATGTTCTCTTGGTCAACAGGTTCTCAAATTTAATCATCAAAGGCCTTGGTTTTGAGGCATCAACTGTTTCACCAATTCTAAACATTTATCAAATTTATTTTTCAATTTTTCCTGTTACTTCTTTCAGAAGCTTGGACACAATTACTTTTTCTTTGGACTTTCCAATGTCTTCTGTCAGGTTATACACTATGATGTTATTCTGTCTTCTTTGCCTCTCATTGTTAATTTCTATTTTAGATTTTGTGTTTTATCCGCAGAATTTTAAAGAAGTAGAGTTCGCTCCAGTTGTTTACACTAGCCATTGTCACTACATGACATTCTGTTAGATTGCAATGCCAGATTATTAAAAAACTGTTTCACATATGTTATATTACACTTTCATCTATCCATATTTATCACACTGCAATATTGTTGGAGCTTCAAATTATACCACATGACTAAAATGCCTTCACATATCTCAAAAGTGCTCTCTACGTATCCTCTTTAATATTCCTTCTTTGTCATGTTCCAAGCCAATCTTCTACGAAAATTCGATTTTGAACGTATAAAGTATAAATATTCAAATAATCTATTGCCTCATTCATTCAATAACTTTTTTAAACATACATCCGATATTCATTCAAATTGTTTGCGGTCCGTCGATAAATATAGACCTGAAGTTTCTCGAACCACGCTCAAAAAACTTTTATTGAAGTGCTCTGGCTCTCGCATATTTTCTTCAATTCCTGTCACCATTGTTTCCTCTAAATCCATATCTATTTTCAAATGTACTTACAAATCATATATCCTGACTAAGTAAAATCATCTCGTGTGACTTTTTTTGTCGTTGGAACAGGCAGCCCATCAGCGGGAGTGTATCCCTTCGGGCAGTGATGGGTAGTATTTCAAATCAAGTGATTTAAAATCACGAAATAAAATCACCTTTATGATTTTTTGATTTTATTCAAAATCATCGTGCGATTTTGATTTTTATTTTAAATCATATTTTTTATGATTGATGATTTTTTTAATATGTAAAAATCACGAAATCATATAAACTTTAAATTTCAAAATTTAGTTTTTTTAAATATATAATATCTTTCTTTATGACATCATCAGTCGATAATCGATGCAACTTCCTGTTATTAACTTGTATTGTTGTTAGTGCTATTCCGACCTCATGGTTAACGAAAGTTGTAAAATTGCTGATAATTGATAAAACCGCTTGTGAATTGCCGCCGCTGCTTGACTTGTACTTTTTTAAAATTACAAGTGAGGAAGCTGACAAAGTTGTAGCTAAATGTATTGATTGTGTTAATAAGTCGATATCAGGATCGAGACGTGCAACGATTTCCTACGCCATCTAATGCTTTTTACATTCTTAGCTACATGAAAAATAAATTTTTTTAACTATAAGGATGTATGACACATAATGTATGTTGGAACTGAATATATGACAAACAATTCTTATGGAACTAGTATTAGAAGTGTTTTTACGTAGAACGAATTTTGCACCAGCTGATCAGGATCAACATTTAGAAACAGTCCTTGACAATGAATATTACGGATATTATGAGGATCATCAGTCTGACTTGCAAAAAGTCACTGTTAACAAGGCAAACAGTATCCGCACCAATACAATGAATTATTTGTCTGATGCGGAATGTCATCTCTCTAGTCTTGAATCAAACCTAGTCAAAAAAATCTTTGTTGTAACTTCATTTATTTATATAGAGCCATATGCATAGCGTCAGAGGCGCTTGTAACCATTTATATAGCGGTCCTTCCCAATGGAACTGGTGTCAGTGCAGGCTGGGTTTCGAACACCACACATTACGACTGTTGCCATTACCGCCATATGCAGGCACGTAACCTATTCGGCTAACCTGAACACCCCTAGTCACTTTGTGCGCTATAATACAAAGCTGCCACCATTAGCTCCCATGGAGAGGTTATTTAGTTCGGCAGGACTGATTGAAACATCAAGAAGGAACAGACTACATGATTCGATGTTTCAAAAATTTTGTTTATGAAAGTTAATAAAAGCTTTGAAAATTGACAGTGTTGAAAAAGTTCATGCACTTTTTGGTCAAAGTGATTTGATTTTGGTGATTTTAACGTGAAATCACATGCGTGAACCTGATTTTAACGTGAAATCACATGCGTGAACCTGATTTCGATTTCCAATCACTTTTTGTCTGGTGATCTTGATTTTGATTTCCAATCACTCTGAACGTGATTTTACCCATCACTGCCTTCGGGTTTACCTTTTTTTTTTTACAAAAGTATGACTAAGCAATTAAGCTGGTTGTTTATGTAACCGTGTGATTGCAGATATTTGAATTTGAATATTTGTTTGTTGTTTAATAAATCTCTCTAAAAAACAAAAAAAAACATAACCGGATTATTTTTATTATTATTATTATTATAAGGTGGTGTATTTAAAATAATCTTTGTTATCTTAAGTAATTTGTTTTATCTTTATCATTTTAAAGGCTTAAATAATGGAAAATACGTAGAATGAGGAAGTAAAACTTCACTATTACAAAAATTGTAGTGACATAGGAGAACTAAGTGAATCTTGAAGTGACTGGTTTTCACGTGATGACAAATTTACAAGTGCAGTGAAGTTTAACATTTTTATTTATTTATTTCAAAACAATTGGTCAAAGGAAATTTAAAAGCGCCTCTAATATGTCCAAAAAAATTAGAAAGACAATCACTAAAGAAAAGCGAAAGCAACGACGAGCGAAAAAGAAACGGCTGAAATGAAACAGCAGAGGACGAATGTACTGTGGTGCACAAAAAGGCACTTGGAAGCGCTTCATCGTAAACTAAAAGATTTGAGAGGGTGTGAAAATCTCTTCGATAGCAGACTTAATTTATTGTATGGTGATTTTAGACAAACTCTATCAATTATACCACGTTTAACAGCTGATGAAATAAATTACTTCTTATGTGAACAGTTTCTCACTGCAGTACAGCGACATTACGTTGTGCACCATTAATCCACGAATTCGCTTAAGTCGCGGAAAAACTTCGGATTCAAACTTTTACTCACTCGTAAATCAAAAATGTCACAAATCGAGTTATAAATGAGGCATAGTTGACCAAAGTAAAGACACTGTCTCTCATAAGAGATGCCAAGGGGAGAGTTTCAAAGAAAACTGATATCACTTCATATTTTTAAAAAAAATAACATTTATATTGAAGGTAAAATGTTTGATGTTATAAAAGTGCTTATAATTTTTGTGTGATTTTGTTCAAATATCAAATATGCATCATAAAAAAAAAATTAAGCCGCGGTTAACCAGTTTTTTTGGACCCCGATCACCGCGGCTGAACGGCCTTGTACTGTATTTAAGTTCAGTCTTAAAAATACATTTTGTCCAGTTGTTGAGACTTACATTCCTTCATCCCTTCATCGTTGTGTCGTTTATTTTATCTACCCTTCCTTGGTTGTGTCACACTGTCCCGGTTAATCTATACATTTTTTTTAAACAATGATAATGAGTTTATTGAATCAGACAAACAAACAAGCTGTTATATACACAGAAAAAACAAAAAGCAAAAGCGAATAAATTCAAATAAATCCAAAGGATCAGCTGTCGGACTGACCCTGAAAGTAGTTATATGTAAAATCATAGGCTATACACATCCACGCAATAGATAAATAGTTTGTACGACATTTTGAATAGTAAATAAAGTAATTTGAAAGAACAGGTATTTAACTGAGTTAGATCCTTGATAGATGAAGGTATGAAGGAGTAATACAATAATTGTGAAACCGGTTATCTCCTAGAGGGGAATTATATTCCCTTGGGATACACCATAAATTTGTGGTTTTTGGTTGTTTATTGGTTCAGAATTTTAAAATAAAAAAATTCAAGACCATACAAAATATCTTAAATCGTCAATTTTAAGGCGACTCTTACAGTAATTAACTTTGAAGACCAATGTAGAACTATAACATGATACATCCGTTGAACTATTCTCAAAACAACTGCTGCATATTTGGAAAGGGAAAATGGCAATCGATGAATCCACACATTGTATCGCCAACAAGTTTCTATACATTTACATCAACCAGAGACGAATTTAGTCGTAAGGCTTTCTCAAATAACGCTAAGAATTCTATAAATCATCAAAGTGGCTCAGTGCACTTAACAGCCAAAAACGACGATGTCAATGTCAGCATTCATAATAAAATATCAGGCGAAGCCTCAACACACAAGTCCTTTGATACTGTAAAGAATCACGAATTTGTCAATTATCCAATTGAAATCGCAACCTTTCTGATGCTACGACCCCTAGACAACACCTGCCATGTCTTGTCGACCCCCAACAATAAACTTGAATGGATTACCTTTCACTTCAGTTAACTTCATTGATGAATTACAGATTTTGGATAAAATGCTCTTACAATGTCCTAGAAGATAACAGGCACAAGATGGTAGTTGTTATAAAAAAAGCCAGTGGATGCATTCCAAAGAATAATGAAGCCGTCCCACATAAGGCTGGCATGGTTATTTTGATCTACATAAGATAGAATGTCACAACAAAAAGTATTATTTTAATCAAACTTGTTTGTAAGTTAAAGATATCATCAAAATATGTTTTTAAAAATATTAGAAATACATAGGGATGCAGATAAATTAATTTTTATAATAGCGATTATTCGCACGATTAATTATTTTAATCGTAGTTAGTGCATTTTTAATCTCACAAACCCATTATCTAATTAATCTCCCACAACACTTCATTTTTTATGACAAACATCCAGGGCCAGCCAAAGCATCCCTAGTTTACAAAAATTGCTTTATATCAACAACCTCCGCTGGAGGACCTAGAAAAACTAGAAATTGGTGACAAGCCAACAATGTGGATAGGGCTACCACAAGTACAATAGCTTTGACTTTTATTTATACATTTAATTTAGGGCTCATTCAGCAGGTGGCAGAAGCTAACGTAGGATTTTATGCTGTCAGGAGAAAGAGATGCACGTTTGCTTTTACGACATGGCCAGATAAAGAAAATAAACGTTCCCATGGCACCGTGGTTGCTGGTGAAGTATTTGAATGCCAGCTTAGCAATCAGGCTGACCAGTGATGTTGCAGTTTTGCTACCATTCTAACGGACATCTGCGTCGATCTCCAGTTCAGCTCTAAAACGAACTAAACCCCTCGTAGATGGCGCTGATTTGCGTCACAAGTGGTTCCTCATCCTCAGAGTCAGTGGAATATTCGTAGAAAATTTTAAACTTCTTTGCATAGGGTTTAGTAATATCTGAGAAATTTAAACTGCTCCATTGGTTTTGTCATTTCTTTTAATTCTATCAAATTGTTTTCTGTTGAGAAGGCTTGCAAATGGCAAATACCATCAATTGACCCTCATCGCTAAATGGGTGTTTGCTTCTCAACTGATGAGCTCAAGAGAAAACGTACTGCGACAATATTTAAACTCGCATTTGCATATGTCGCAAACCACAAGAGAATTTGATTCGAAAATAAAGTTGCCTCCCAAAATCGTCTTACCATAGTTACTTGCGTCCATCTTTCTTTCGTAAAGAAAATGGAAATAGGAAGAACAAAATCAAGATCTGAATTTCTCGTTAAACATAACAATTTGAAAAATTTAACGCATTAATCTCAGCGTTAATAATTTTAATCGCGGGGATTTGTGTAACGCGTTAATTGCGTTAACAAATCTGCAGCCCTAGAAAAACAATGAATTTTAATTGTATCAGATACCACCTGGCAAACTCATCTACAGTCTCAGAACCGCTGATCTAGGGTCTTTGGACGTCTTCGTTCAATTCAACTGACCATTTACCCGCAATATGAATTTGATTCAACAGGTTTCCTGTTTTATAACATTTTTTATTACTATTATATTTCTTAATCAAGACAATGGTTTTTTTTTCAAATTGCTTGTATTTTATTAATAAAGCATGAATAAGTAGATTAATAAAAGTAATATTATATTATTAGTAAAAGCATTTAAAGTCACATTCTATGAAATTGTTTTCACTTTATTGAAAATCTGTTTTTATTGTCATGAGACAGAAATCAGAATAACAATTTAAAAACGAAATGCATTATATGACCAAAAATTAACCAGGCTGAGCAGGTTATCGATTTAATCAAGCAACAACTGCCACAAATGGGCTGTGATCAACAACATCGAAATCAGTAGGTACATGCTTCCGAATGATCTTGATAGCAGGTTATCTGAATGGTTATCTAATAGACATTTTTAACCTGCTTTTATTTGTATTAGAATTTTTAAAATATAAAAACGCTATATTTTATGTAATTATAAATATATTGTAATATGTTATTCAAATTTCTAAATTATTGCTAGATGGGCTTTTGGAAAATTTGGCAGTAACAAAACAATAACAATAACAATAACAATGACAATGACGATAACGATAACGATAACTATAACGATAACGATAACGATAACGATAACGATAACTATAACGATAACAATAACAATAACAATAACGATAACGATAACGATAACGATAACGATAACGCTAACGCTAACGATAACGATAACAATAATACACTATCTCAAGATAATAATGAAAACGCAGTAAATAACTAAAACGTTGAGATCTTAAATTACGTAATATTTCAAAATCCTAAATTTTCAAATCATTTGAAATTAAAATTATAAATGCTTACTTGGTGTGCCGATATAAATAGTAAATATTTCAGTCGCTTCACGAAACGGATGCTGAGTCAAAATTGTTATTTTGAATGATTTCTTGTCCAATTTGATAACATCGCTTTGAAAACAGAAACGTTAATATTTCAAACTAATTAAAACAAAAATAATCAAATGTAAAATTAATTAAAAATTTGTAAAAGTTGACAAAGATCTATGTTCATTGTAACGGTGCTGGAATTACGCGCTATCATGGCTTTGTGGCTATGACAGCTTTCAATTACTCAGCTTTTCCATCTATTGACGTTTATTTCAATAAATAAAATCAACAGCCGGCTTTTTTTTTATATATATAATTCACAAAAATTTGAATTTAAAAAATATTGATTTATTGTGGGATTTCATAATGCATTTATTCTTACTTAGAACCTTGGACAATGTACAAGAAATCTGTGTCTGATGTCATGTCCACGCAATCCAAGTCATTCGCCATTAAAGTCAATTTTTTTGTTGGACTGTTTAAATCATGACTCCATACATTTTTATCAGTATCTCCGAAATAAGCATATTTAGCTGGTTTATAGAAATGTAATTTTAAAGTAAAACAAATTATTGAAAATAAATAAACATGTTTTTTTTATAACTCCGTAGTTGTTCAACATTTTTAGCATTACAATGATAAAATAATTTTTTTCTAAAACAGTCATTAGTAACATTCACAGTGTTATATATTACACACTATGGTGCCACTCAAATATATGAGCTAAATTATTTTATACATTTTAAATGGCCAACCATCTGAAGTTGAAACTTTTGTGATACATTGATACAGTGAAACTGTGCTAATTTTCATTTTTTATAAGTCTCTCAATAAGGTCAAAGTTTTCAATATTTGAATTTTTCTTAAAAATTGGGGTTTTGGTCAAATTTGCATCAAAGAACTAAAATTAACTAAAATGAATTGCTAAATAAGCATTTTTAGCACTGTATTGCATAGATGGGTATGTTAATATTCTTTGATGCTTATATCATCAAAGTAATTCGATCATCTGTTGATCCAAGTTCACCATTAACTGTGAGCTGGGATGACAAAATGTTGTTTGGTTCAATACCAAAGAAAGGAGTTTGTCATGCAATTCTGGAAATAAAATAATGAACTTATTGGGGTGCCAAAATTGCCAAATAAAACCCGACAGGCAGAAGTAACTGAGTTGTTAAACCTTTTTAGGGGACGAACCTTGCCAACTTGACTAAGTTTATGCAAATTCTAACAAGTCAGCCCTTATTGCTACAGCAACAGATTCGACAATAATGTTAGATAATGTCTTTTCAGTACATAGTTTACCAGACACATAGTAGACATCAATAGATAATAATAGATTTAAATCAAGACATGTAAATTAAAATTAATGAGTAGAACCATTGATTTTTAAAGAAATTGGTCATCAATTCAACCTAGCGCACCTGGCCGCACCTGGAGGCACCTACCTGCGCAGTTTGATACCTGTTATTTTATTTGATACTAGTTAAAACTCGTGCTTGCTTAATTTTAGGAGTTGATAGTAGGCGATGTACAATTTGCGAGTTATATTGATTACACAAGAAGTGTTTAATTTAATAAATACATTACGTTTACCACTGTTGTTTTCTATCAAGCCAACATCGCAACATAAAACATTGTCAGAGACAATGTAAATTATAGTTATTAATGGTGACCAATAAATATTAATAGAATACATAAAAAATTTGCAAAACCTTCTTTTTTTATATTATGAACATTTGTGAGAAAATGTGAAATTTATATGAAATTTATAAAAATGTATTTTTGAGTGGCACCAATAGACTCAACACATGTAAATCTATTTGTAGAACAACCACTGAAAACAGGAGGATATTTATTAAAAAAAAATTTATGACATTTGACATTTTGGTTATTTGGTTAGAATTGTAATCAATTATACTTACAATTAAAGTCGAATGCCATTGCTTTTACACAAACGCCTATCTGAACTGTGTCATTTATCGCATTAGTTTCAATATCAATTTCTACCAGACTTTTCTGAGTACAGTTGCTGTAGAATAGTCGTCTGCAAATACGACTTATTATAGTAATAAAAATAGTTTTAATTAATTAATAAATTAATTATTTCTTGTATAATATATTATTATTATTATATTAATATAAGTTATTATATAGTAATAAAAATTAATTATTTCTTGTATGGTGCCATTTATTTTAAAAAATTACTATTTCTAACCTGGTCTGTGGGTGAAAGTATAATTTACGTATCAATGATTTCGGGCCGCTAATGATAACTCGGCTGGTTTGAACTGCGGTGACTTTATAAATTTCACCATCAACAGTTGCTGCATATAAGTAGCCTGTGTTTTGATCAACCATCAAATCCATGTTAACTGATGCTGTTGGAAAAAAGTAGACGATGTAACTCATTATCAGTTTAGTAAATAATGCTTCTACCTACATGAGTTGTAATATACTGAAGATTTCTTTGACGAAATATCGTAATGCATTATTGTTTTCCCATTTCCCAGAATGTAGTAAATAGATTTCACATTTAAATAAATTCTAAAAGCCAAGTCACTCAAGATGTTTGGTTGAATATTTAGAATTGTTTCTGTGAATCCAGAATTTGGATTCACTTGGTACACTATTCCAGCCGCATCTCCCACTAAAAGCTGACCCTCTTTCAAAGTTCCTAAAAATGTAAAAGTCTTTGCATAAGAAATTTCAATATACCTATTTCAAATGGTATGTTAGAGATGACTTAACTACAAATGATATAACCAGTGACAAAGAAAGTCGAACAATGACATCAAGTTTTAATGTGTAGCGTTGACAAATCCAGGATAGGTGCGATATGTGAAACAGTGACTTAACACCCCAATCATATACATAAGGCACTCAATATTCTAAAGCCAAAACGTGCCTGGATTGCAAGTTTTACCGTCAGATCCCAGCGAATAACCAAAAGAACAATCGCAGTAATATTTATCATTGCTTGGGAAGCACAGGTGGTCGCAATTATTCGTTTTGCATGGATCTAAATTTAAATAAACAAATTTATTGACTTTAATAATTGTATAATTGCAATTATTCATCAACTTATCGTTTAAGATTGCTAAACCAAAAGGCTGACTTATTTTAACTTGTTTCTAATCAAATCAACGTAAACGCATTTCATTATATTGATGTAACAAGTTAAAAAAGAAATTTGTTCTTTCAAATTATACAAATTTACATGTTTTATCAAGCAGAAAATCTTTAGAAATAACTTATGATTTATAAGTTACAAGTTTGTCTGTTTAAATTTTGCTTAAATGAGTACTTTCCTAATATTGGTTAAATTAATTTTGAGTAATTTAGGCAATTTTTAGAAATGTAAAGATTGAATTTTTAATAATTCTTCAAACTTGTATCGTTCGATACAAATTCCATCGAATCCAAAGCTGCTGTACTGATGACTGAAATATTTTGAAAATCAACTGAGGAGAAGTTTTTCAGATCATTATTTGCAAGAACTTTGAAAGCATTAATATGTCCTCCAGGTGAAGCAAACATGATTATGTCCTTAAATTAATAATATTAGTCTGAAATTGTAGTCGATACAGTTAATACATAATTACTTACTTTGTAAACAGCAAATGATGTATACGGGACAGAAGAAGGTATGATGTATGTCACAATATTTTTCCCGTCAAAATCACAACTTTTCAAATTTCCATCGAGCCAAAACAACTTTTCTGATTGTTTATCAATCACCAGACCGACAGGTCGCGTCAGAGGCGTATCCACGATTGTTGTCCTTTCCTCCCCAAAGAGATTCGAACGTTCTATTTTTGGGTTATTAGCGAGCACGATCCAGAAAACAAATCTATGTTTGATAATTTATATTTAATGTTTAAATGTTACTTATTAATGAATAATATTAATATTTTCAACTAATAACAAACAGAAAAGAAAACTGTCTCATGCATTGCCTTAGTGCAAGGGTTCTCAGCCTGCGGAGTCGCTTTAGACGTTAAGAATAGAAAATTTAATAATAATGATGATATCATTACTACTCGACAATGATAATGATAATGATAATAACAATGTAGAATTTACGTTAAGAATTTAAGATATATTAAGAGGAGTGAAGGAAAGAGTTGATTGCAGGTTAGATTATGAATTCGGTGTTGTAGGGCGAGTATTTCAAAATTAATAGATGAAGAAAAATTATATCGGCAAAGTTTAAGGAAAGCAGAACGTATTGGGGATCCCAAATGAAAAGGTCATCTTCAAATATACAAAAATTTGGGACATACAAAAAATGACGATAATATTCAGTTTAACAATTTTTATATTTTTCTTCATAATAGTGTTGTAAACTTAGTTTTTTTGAGAATTAATTAAGTTTATATTTCATTGTATTTGGGCACGAGGAATCTCAATTAATGCTGCAGAAAGCATTCTCGCTAATCACCTGACAAACAGCGAGAATCCAGACAAACTGGAAGCTCAAATATCCATTTGCATCCTTAAGTACCTCAATCCTTAAGTGTTTAAGACTTAAACTTCTGTAACTCAGTTCCGTTAACTGAATACTTGCTCTAATAAACTTATTAGTTAACTTGCTTATTTGCGGACTCCCGGGTTATTTCAATAGTAAAGTAACAAATTCAAAGTGTTACAAAATGCAATAAAAAAATAATAAATACAAAAATTAAGGATTCTCATATTTTCCTCCGACTTGATTAGGGGGTCATCGGAAGTCTGGCAGTTGTTGACAATGGGGAGTTATTTACATTAACAATATTTACAATAACAAAAATAAAACCTTCTCTTTTCATGAACAGCAATTGAATTTGGCGTTCCAGAAGTTACAATTACTATTTTGGTCCACTGAGAAGTCGTGAAGTCCACAACACCGATGTATTGATAGATTGCATCCACCCAATATAAAAGATTAAAATTTGATGCAAAGGCTAATCCTGGTATCTGTGAGAAAGTGAACACAAATTTTATTTTAAAATCAGAATAGCATCTTATTTTACTTACGTTGCTGGATAATGGTAAACGATAGAATCCATATTTTGGATATAATTGCGGCAATATAAGAAGACTGTGGACTTCCAGTGCCCGGTAATTAATTTCGTTTACAACTATGTATTTAGTTCTTGCATCATAAGAAATGGATTGGAAACGGTATGTCGATGACTCAACTTGGATCGACTTAAATGAATCTGTGTAATAATTCCCTTCAGCAAATTTCTGGAAATAAACGCTTGGGTTTCCTACTACTAAGCCACAAACAGATTTATTGTCCGACTTCTGTCCGACAAACACCACTGCCGTGTCGTTGTTTACTGTCGATTAATATATAAAATGTTTACTAAATACATTACTTATAATTTAATAAAAGTATTCAATAAACATTTATCAACTCACATTGGCACTTGATGGAGGTAAGAAATGACAGTATTAAAAAAAAGATCAAAGCAGTCATTTTAATTTTGGTCTTTGCTTATTAAACCAAAGTATCAAACCAAAGCTTTTCTAAGCACAATCATAGGGTAAATAAATTTTATATGAGAACGAGTTGAATGAAGCTGTAATTGTTACGGTTGTTCAGCCACCTTGGGTTTATTTCAGTTTGGTTCTTTGCACTGTGCGTGGATTACGGATTCAGGACTAGTCTTTGTTACTCGAATAGCTAGGAAAAGGCCACATTAACTCTCACTCATAATGAAAATTCTGTTGAATTTAATAATTTTAATTTTTAACAGTGGGTAAATTTCGACCATAAGTCAACCATAATCGGTTTGCTCTTCCATGAAACTCCATGACTTTTTATTACTTTTAATTAGCTAGTTCCACACGATTCTCTAGTTGGTACTATCGCATTGCTTGAAATTCTGAGCAGAACAATTTTCTGATTATATTCGCAGATTTTCAAATCCATTTGTTCATCAATACGTCAAAATGTTTGTGAGGTTGCAGCAAATAATACTAAAAAACTATTATTATTATTATTATTATTATTATTATTATTATTATTATTATTATTATTATTATTATTATTATTATTATTATTATTATTATTATTATTATTATTATTATTATTATTATTATTATTATTATTATTATTATTATTATTATTATTATTATTATTATTATTATTATTATTATTATTATTATTATTATTATTATTATTATTATTATTATTATTATTATTATTATATTATTATTATTATTATTATTATTATTATTATTATTATTATTATTATTATTATTATTATTATTATTATTATTATTATTATTATTATTATTATTATTATTATATTATTATTATTATTATTATATTATTAAATTGGCCAATTAAAAAACGTAAATCAAACTCTACTGAAAAGCAAGAAAGGTTACTATTAAAGTGATCTTGCAGACGATATTATTTAACTGTTCAAATTTTTTATGGTTTATCACATAAATGATATTTAAACGATACATATATTATATAAATATATATTGATATTTATGTATAAGTTATTAATATAGTATTAAACATTCAAACAGATTGTTAGAAATCTTAAGTTGAAATGCAGATTCAATCTATTTGTTCTGCTGACTTGAAGTTGACAAAAGTACTGGGTATCAAATCACATGCAAACTTATGGTGTCTGAGTAGAATAACAGGTAAATGTAATTAAGCAGACGAGCTAGTGCACTGAAAGGTGCATTTCTATGTTTGTTCAGAACTGCCATCAACTTTTTTTAACAAGTCCTTGTATTCTGCAGACACTTGCAATGAGATTAAGTCCTCGGAATCTAAAATGCTATTTTGCATTATTTGAAAGTTTTATGCATTGAAATTATTTAAATCGTTATAGGACATGCATTCAAGAGATGTTATGTGTAAAATGTTTTAATATAGTATTTATAAAATTGGTGCAAGCTAGGTTGCAAACACGATGAAAACGCAAGCACCTGAGCTAACTTGAAACAGCCTCGCCTCGTTTGTTGGATTATAAAATTATTGAGACTTTTTGTGATGGTTGACTGACGTGCAGAATTTATAAAACTTCGTATTTACTTGAAGCGTGACGAGTAAATAAAACTTTGTGAATACAAATAACGAACATTAATTTATCATTAAGACACCGGAATCGATAATGGCGTTACTAGGATATAGAAGAATAAAGATAATAAATTGAACAGTAACCTTAAGTTGTACGTGTAAATGGTTTCACTCACAGATCTTAGTGGGCACGTTTGAAAACTGACATCATTGCATCATCTTATTTTATAGGTGATAACAAATAATAATAATAATAACTAATTTATAAAGTGCCTAGCGTCAGAGGCGCCTTGTGTCTTCGCTGTCCCATAAAGTCCTAAAAAGGTGGGTCTTCAGATGACGCTTGAAGAGCTCCAGAGATGGCTGGGCGCTGACGCTGGGAGACAGCTGGAGAGGCGCACGAGAAGCCTCTGTTTGTAAGGGATGATCTGTGTACCGGTTGGTGAAGTTGAGTGGCTGACGATGAGCGAAGACCAGGTGTTTGGCTGCGATCTAGTAGGTGATGGAGATAAGGTGGGGTGGATGTTGCTAGAGAGTATTATGTCAGGGCAATTTTGAAGGTGATGCGACTATTGATCGGCGACCAGAGCAAGTTCTTCAGACAGCACGTGTTATTGAAGTTAGGGTTGAGAAGAACAAGCTTGGCAAGCTTATTTTGGGCGCGTTACAAGGATTAAATTAAAGAAGCAGATGTGCCATAAAAAGAGCGTTACAATAATCTAGGCGAGAGAGAGCAAGGCAGCGTGCAAGGGCGGAAGTTATATCAACGGAAAGTAGCGGACTGATGTGCCGGATCGCCCAGATGAGATGATTGCAAGATTTGATAATAGAAGCGGAGTGTTTTTTAAAGGTGAGGTGTGATTCAAAAATAACACCGAGGAGCTTGAGGAAGAAGGTAGAGGAAGAAAGAAGGGTGTTAATAATGCTTATGGAAAGAGGAGACGACAGAGTTTTCAGGCGAGCGGGTGTGCCAATGAACATAATTTCGGATTTCTGAATTTTTTATGGGCAATATCTAGCACAACAATGCTGTACAGCAAGTACGTAGCAAATTTAACCGAAATTCAACGGCATTATTTTGAACTGAGACCTAAAAAAAGCAAAGAATAAGACCTACACTTATTCATTTAAAATATGCCTAAAGATCTAACGCAAGACCTTTTGAAAGTCGCACTTTGGAACGGAATGAATGCGAATGTGACCAGAATTTGGCACATCCAAATTCTCTCTGAGTATTTCTTAATAATATAATAATAATAATAATAATAATAATAATAATAATAATAATATAATAATAATAATAATATTGTTGTTCAGGGAGCGATAAGTGCGGATGTTTTGTTTAAGCTCTTGAGTTTAGGCAATTAAAATACGCGTTAAAGTCAATTTTTTCGAATTGTCTTTATTTGTTGCTGGTGTCCCCTGCCGTTAGTTTGTCTTTCGGTGAACAGCTTACTTCCTTGAGGGAAAATAAAAAGGGGAAAATCTAACCTGCCTACCTTCACCGAAGATTTGTTGTTTCTTCCGAAAAAGCAGGTTAGCTTACGAATCTGCATTCCACAGCATTGAAAAAGTGATTAAAGAGTGGTTATTTCATGGATGTTAATTCGAGTACCGTGGAGTTTGTACGTAGTGGCCGAAGCCAAATGGCTAGCGTTCAAAGAAAGAAAGAAACTCCTTCAGGTAGTAGAAGACAGGTGCGCTGCGACTTTTGCAACAAAAAGTTCGGCACAACAAGAGGTAAACACATTCATGAAAACAGAATCCATCCACTTGAATATCACAAAGCCAAAGCTGGTCTCCCCTCTGCTAAAGCAAGATGGACAGAGGAAGAATACTGCATGCTCGCTGCCATGGAAGCCGAAATGATTCGAAATGGAGTTCACTCAACAAAGAACTCCATAAAAGATTTAGACACAGAACGTTGAATGCCATCAAAAGCCAAAGACTCGGCGACAGATACAAGGTAATACTGGAGAGATACCTGACTTGTCCAACAACAACAACAACATCCATGCTCACTGAGACGTCGAATCCTACAATTGTCTCTTGCCAAGAATCAGGTCCTGCTGAGGAAAGAATTCATCTGCTTCCTGTTCCAAGCCTTCAAGACACAGAATCATGGAGAGCACTTGCAGATGCAGAGTTGAATCTTGGAGAATTACATAAAAACAGGATCTACGTCTCACTTCAGCAGCAATTCCCTACTCTCGATGTGGATACCATAAAGAAAATTAGAAACAAACCACAATACCGCAAACTGCTCTCCAATATAATAACATCAGGCGTGAAGGCCGATTTCAAAGCCATATCCAGTTGCGCAGAAATTGAATTGGAAAACTTAGTTGGTCTCCTTCAATTTATTGAGAAAAGGAGGTTTCTGCTCCGAATGACAGACGACGAATTCAGAAGGCTAATTGATCCCAATGAGGGAAATGAGGTCAAAAGAGCCATCATTAACATGGAATTCGAAAGATGGATTTCGGAAACAATACCGAAGAAAACAAAGAAGGAAACACGAGAATATGTGAGACAGAATCTGGAATTGAGAGAGGAGGACAGCGTTGGATCCAATACTCGCGAATTTGTCAGAACAGCCAACCATCAATCAGTGAGAGCAAGGAAAATTGAGCTGGAAAGACAACATTATGCGTAAGTTCAAAGAATGTTCCAAAAAAGTCAAAGTTTAGGAGCTCAGTTTGTATTGAACGGAGATAGCGAGAAAGATTCTGTGCATCCTGCAGATGAGGCATTGCTTGAATATTGGGAGAAAGTCTTCATCCAGAAGTCAAAAAGTGATTGCAGACCATTGGAGAGAGCCGTCGATGCTTTTGAAGAGATGGATATTCCGGTCACTGCGGATGAAATCATTCTGGCAGCAAAAAATTTGAAAGATTGTGCTTCTGGTTTGGATGGAATGAAAAAAGTTGACTTGAACAAGATAGCCCCAGAAGACATGGCCACCCATATGACACTCTGGATGTTCAATAGATGTCCCTCAGATGTGCTAAAAAAGGGAATTGTCACTTGTATTCCAAAAAAACAAGGGACACTCAATCCAGGCGATTTCAGGCCAATCACTCTTGGACCAATTATTGGCAGGTTATTCCACCGTGTGCTGAGCAAAAGAATGCTCACTCACTGGCCTCTTTCAAGTCGTCAGAAGGCTTTTAGGCAAGGCGATGACCTAGCAGACAATATATGGCTCGTAAAAGCAATCATAAAGAAAAAGAGGGAGCAGAAACAAAGGCTGAACCTCACCCTCATTGACATGAGCAAAGCATTTGATTCGGTTTCGCATCAATCGATTGTTAGAGCAGCCTACAGACTCGGAACTCCGCCGTTCATGCTGAGATACATTTCAGAGGCTTATCGCAACTGCTCGTTCCAACTAAAGATTGGAGGAACGCCGAGTCACGACATTCTAGTGAATAGAGGTGTCCGACAAAGAGATCCCATGTCTCCTCTACTTTTCAATGCGGTAATCGACATGGTGATGGCCGAAGTGGACTCTTCCATCGGTGTGACTGGCGACATTAATTCATCAGTCAAATGCAATTACATGGCCTTTGCCGATGACTTAATTTTTTTATCCTCCACGGATATTGGAATGAAAAGACTACTGGAACAAGTTGAGGAGTCTTTAGCAAAAGTGGGATTGAGTATCAATGCTCAAAAATGCGCATCTCTGAGGGCGGAAGTGCGGAGTAAAAACAATCCATGGATTGTCAACCCGGATCCTTATCTTGAAGTCAATCAACATAAAATTACGGCAATGAATATTCTTGATACCTACAAGTACCTCGGGGCTGACATTGGTCCCAGGTTAAAATACGCTTCAATAGGAGAAAAAATTCAAAACAAGTTGCATCTAATATCCAGGGCTCCATTGAAGCCCAATAAAAAACTGTATATACTCAGGTCTCATTTAATACCAAGTCTTGTTCACTATTTGACCTTCAATAGCATTTCGCTGAAATCTCTCAGTGCTTCTGACACCAAGATAAGATCTGCTGTGCGACAATGGCCCCGACTTCCTAAAGACACGCCGGTTGCTTTCTTCCACACGGGAGTTAAGGATGGTGGACTCGGATTGTTGCAGCTCAGAAAATGGGTGCCGATCATAAGAGCTAATCGAATGTCGGCAATGGTGGGGCAGTCCAAGACCAATGAGGATGAGTTTCTGCTGGATACGTTGAGGGATAACAGCGCAATTCTCTGCGAATACAGAAAGTTCGGAATAGCAAAAGGACCCGCAGCTAAAAAACAACTGAAACACAAAACTGCGGCAAGTTTGTACGACACTGTCGATGGATATGGGCTGCAATCGTTTACCCAAGGGATAGGAATTAGTGATTGGATAGTGGACGGTCAATTCAGGATGCCCCCAAGCGAATACATACAATGTATCAAAGTCAGGGCTGCCATCCTCCCGACAAATCTTAGGATCTCAAGGTATCGTCCAGAGATGAACACCTATTGTGATTCCGGATGTGGTGCCTTCGAGTGCCTGGACCATATCTTCCAGGTTTGCCCAGGTATGGATGCAGAGAGAAGAGAGCGGCATAACAATCTTGTCCGCCAATTAGAAAAGAAGCTGACCAAGAAAGGCTACATCACCAAAATTGAGCCTCGAATTAATGTTGGAGGGAATCTCAGAATTCCAGACCTGGTGGCATGGGAGAGGGATCAGTCAGTAGTCTGCGATGTCACCATCGTTTCAGATACAACCCCGTTGGACGAAGAACACGTCAACAAAGTCCAAAAATATGACGACAGAGACATTAATATTTGGATGACAAACAACCGTCCAAGTGGGTTTCCCTCTCCGCAGGTTCTCGTGACTGCATTCGTTTGCAACTGGGGAGGAGTGATCTCTTCAAAATCGTACTCCTCTTGGCGCGGCCAAGAAGCATGTTAATGAACTTAATAACAACGGCTCTCTCTGGTTCTTACCTGATGTGGAAGCATCACAAGCGCAAAACTCAAAAACGATGGCGGAAACGAGTTGGATTGTAGCGAGGACATTTATTATGTATTGTACGGATTGTATTTTTTTAATGTCGATGGTGCTGTGATTTGCGCATTATGTCCCGGGGTTCTCTCAGGCCCAGAAGGGGGACTTTAAATATTCGTTGAGGTTTTTTTACATCATCTGCGATCGAGTTTAGACATTTGTTTGGCAGAGAAAATAAACGTAAAAAAAAAAAAAATAATAATAATAATAATAAATAAATAAATAAATAAATAATAATAAAAATAATACTCATCAAAGAGTAAAATAAAAATGAGAAAAAAAATTTAATCTACTATCTGTTCTGGAAATATTTTTTTAATGTTTGTCTTTCTCTTAATTTAGCTAAGTTAATAATTTTTTTGATTATTTATTGGTCTCAAATGGTATTTGTTAGTAATCTGCTGGTCCTACTGATAATTGGTAAAAGAAAGAAATCAATGAAAATAAATAAATAAGAATGTCATTGTTTAATTTGATCCAATTTTTGATATTCCTCATCGGACATAGCCGATGGGAATCCTCAAAGAAGTTTTCAAAAGTCATCAAAAAACGTTTTTATGGGGTAAGTGATCGCGTTCAGATTTAATTTTTTCTTGCACGAGAACCAACTGAACTGAATAATGGGGATGTTTATGATGATTTGAATAAGGAATGAGAAAGCATCAAAAGATTTTCTGATCTAAATTTAAAACACGATACCTATTTCTAAGAACTTTGCGATTTTCATTTAATCCAACTGCCCATTCACCTGTCAAACGCATGAATTGTAACGCGTGACAAGATAAACGGCACGCCTTTCGACAAAGTTTCGATCTTTCATGTGTCTAAAGATTTTGCAGAAATCAACAAGTTTCGTGTCTTTCAACATAACTCCAAACTACCGATATTTTTCTTCATTGATTATTTCTTCGTAACAGTTACATTTCTGCGACATGTGATAATAATAACGCTACATTCATCAATGTAACTAGATGTAAGTCACGTATGTTTAATGCAGTGTTTCTTTCCTTTTCATTATCGAAAATCAAGACAAGGTTGCTATTGAACTCTGAGGATATATACAATGTAATGAAGGTTTTGATAATTATGAGGTTACAAATCTTTTCTGCGAATTTTATTATCTCCTAATATTTTTGTGGAATTTTGTTAGTTTATTAAAAGAATTTATTGTTAGGAAGCATAAACCGAAAAAAAAAAATTTAATGAACAAAATGATACAAGATCAAAGATTATCCAGGTTGGTCTCATTCAATCGTATTCAATGCAACAACTGGGTTGAGATCAGCAACATCGAAGTCAGTAGGCAAATTCTTTCAAATGACTGCGACAGCAAATTATCTGAATGTAAAAAGAAAGTTTTTCAATCCGTCATAAATTGTCATAATTTTAATTATTTGGATTTTAAGTCTTTTTTGATAAAATGACTGTTTATTCACAGATGACTGGGCTTTGAGATCAAGCAATAAAGTTTTTATTGAAAATTTTTTAAATAATAATATCATAATAATAAAGTAATAATAATACAAGGATATGAATTTAAATTTTCATGCACAAGGATTTAGATGAACTTCGCAAAACAATTTAGATAAATTTGAATATAACAAAAACTGTCGATGTATTGCGAGATGATGAAGTGCAATCACACTTACTGAGAATATTGAACAAAGTACAATGAATCTTTATCTGAGGTCATATCCCGGATTAACTTCAAGCCACTAATCATTTTAAGCATCGCATTTGTTGAATTATTTAAATCGTGTCTCCAAAGACTATCTTCATTATCTCCATAATAAGCGAAATTAGCTGGTTTAAGGAAATATAATTTTAAAATTCAAAACAAAAAACAAATCATTATAAATCTCTTAGCACTTTCAAGACAAAACAATTTTTTTTTTAATTTATAAAAGTTTTATCCATTAAAAAATGCAAGCGACTCTTTAATCACAGTTTTATTTTTATTTTGGCATTTTTGGTAAATCTGAATGGTTTTAAGCATTACAGTAATGAATTTCTATAATTTAAATTATTTATGTGTTTTTTTTTTTAAATTTAGTTTAGTCATTAATTTTCTTACTATTTTCCTTAGCAAAAGTGCTTTATTATGTATAGTTTCAGAAAATTACAAATCATTTCTAATATTTTTCTTTACTATCAGTAATATAGGTAATAAAAACGAAAAAATGTTAAAGTTGTCATTTTGGTTATTTTTAATAGATTTCTATTCAAGTTACTCACAATCAAAGTCGAAAGCCATTGAGGCTACACAAATGCCAGCCTGAATTGTATTATTTTTCATATCGTTTTCAATGTTAATTTCTACCACATTCTTCTGAGTACAATCGCTATAGAAAAGTCCGTCTGCGAACGCAAATTTAATTGGTTATTGCTTAATCAATTATTGTCTAATTATTACTCCACTTCAACAAATTGAATAAAGAATTGTAATGAAATATTATAATTACTGTTATTATAAATTTAGAAATTATTTCCAACCTTGTCTGGGGATGAATGTATAATTTGTATATATTTATTTTCGGATCATCAATTATAATTCGGCCATTTTGAGCTGGTGTGACTTTGTAAATTTGACCAACATAATTTGCAAAATATAAATTTCCTGTGTATTGGTCAACCAACATGTCCATGATTGTTGATGCTGTCGGGAAAAGTTAGACGAATTCATTTTTTAATCACAATGTGATTGCACCATACAGACTTGCGTTGTAATACACCGAAGATTTCTTTGCCGATATATTGTAAAGCATTATTGTTAGTTGATCTTGTTGAACGAAGTAAATAGATTTCTCATTTAAGTAATTGCGGTAAGCCATGTCGCTCAAGCGGTTTGGTTGAATATTTAGAATTGCTACTGTAATCCCGGAAACCGGATTCACTTGGTACACCATTCCACCAGTATAATCTCCAACTAAAAGCTGGCCTGGCATTAAATCACCTGAAATTTAAAAAAAGTATAAAAATTATTTTCAATGCATCCGTTTTAAGTTTTTTTGCGGCATTTTAGTTTGACTTAAACAAGAATGATCCATAAAAAGCAGCCGATTTCAGATTAGACTCATAATGTTCGCAATGTTCCATCCCTGCATCGCCAGGGGCATTCCATGGATGATTGTAGTGTTTTCAAATCTTACTCGGGCACATAAGGTATTCAATATTTTAAATTCACTCATACCTGGATTGCAGGTTCTAGCGTCAGATCCAAGGGAAAACCCGAAGGTGCATTTGCAAACGTAATTAGTCTTACTTACTGGGAAGCACATGTGATCACAGGTATTGTTTGCGCATGGATCTAAATTTAAAAAATTAAATTTTAGACTTTTAGTGTAATTTAGAAGTTTAGGCAAACAACATAGTGAATTGTTGCCTTCTTAAGTTTTTCTTTTAAATTTTATTATCTGTATATTGCTTCCCAATCCTTGGTCAATGCATTGGCATTTCATTTAGTTTATTTAATTGTTGCTCAAATTGAATGATTGAGAGAAAATTATAAAATTAACAAAGCATTTTAATATTAGTGGTTCTATAAAACTGTATAAATTTACATGTTTTATGAAACACGAATTCTATACAACTAATTCGTAATATACTAGTTTTAAGGGCTGTGCATAATTTTGCTGAAGCGATTACTGTCTAAGTTAAATTAATATTCAGTACTTTAGAATATGTTTGGTTAAAAAAATTACTGAAATTTAAAGATTATTTTTAATAAATCAATCATCTACAAACTTTTATAATTCGTCACGAATTCCATTGAATCCAAAGATGTCGAACTGATGATCGATATGTTGACGTTGGTATAATAAAATGAGGTGTAATGTCTCAAATCATTGTTTTCAAACATTTTGAAAGCACTAATACCTCTTCCACGTTCGGCAAACATGATTATGTTCTTAAATTATTAATATTAGTTTGAAATTGTAGTCGATACAGTTAATACTTAATTACTTACTTTGTAAACAGCAAATGATGAATACGAGCCAGAATCAGATATGATGTATGTCATGATATTTCTCCCGTCAAAATCACAACTTTTTAATTCTTCATCGATCCAAAACAACTTTTCTGACTGTTTGTCAATCACCAGGCTGACAGGTTCCCTCAGATGAACATCCACAATTGTTGTCCTTTCCTCCCCAAAGAGATTCGAACGTTCTATTTTTGGTTTATCTGCGAGCACACTCCAGAAAACAAATCTATGTTTGAAATTAATTATTGAATAATTTACAATATTTTCATAATAAATAAGTCTGCCAACTTTAAAAAATACTGATAAGAAATAATTAAGAATAATGAATTACATTATTTAATTTTAGATGAAGAGCATAAACAATAAGAAACCAATGAAAACTATATTGGAGCTAAAAGCCAATTGAACTATTACAAGAACAGGATAAAAAACCTTTGTCTTTCATGAACAGCAATGGAATTTGGTGTTCCAAAAGTTACATTTGCTATTTTGGTCCACTGAGAAGTTTTGAAGTCCACAACACCGATGTATTGAAAAGTTGCATCCACCCAATACAAAAGATTAAAATTTGATGCAACGTCTTTCCAGTCCAAGTTAGTGCCGTGTCGTTGTTAACTGTATTAAATGCAGAACATTGATGTAAACTGTAATAATTAATATTATATATTGCGTTTTACACAATTTGAATTTATTTATCAACTAACATTGGGACTGGATATTGCTAAAAAATGAAAGTACAAAACAAAGTACAAAAACAGTCATTTTAATCATAGCCACAAGGTTTTTCTAAACTTTGTCAAATAAGTATATGATTATTCTTCGGGCAGGTATTCTATATAAATGGCAGAAAGAGACTAAAAAGTGATCTCACATTTGGATACACAAGGCACTCGAAGGACCTGCTCAGTAAAAAAAATACACTTTGAGTTATAGCTACGACCGACATTCCTTCTCAATCAAATTTTTAATTAGCAGAATATCGCGAAGTTGTGGGGTGCCCTCGTATTTTCTATTCTCAGTGCACTTTGTTGACAAATTATTTCCTTTTGAACTTATAGCTATAGATAAATTTTTGTTATAAGTCACCATCCAAAACTTAATTTCCTTTTTTGTGATTTTTAATCAGTAGTTCCAAACCCCTCACCTATCATTTTTGTATCTCTGCCGAATCTCTGAGCAATTGTTTTCAAAACTTTAAGCCAAATCCCTCAATTATATTTGATATTTATTAAAACCATTTGTTTATAAATCCATAATTTATGAAGTTACTCATTCACTCGGTTGATATTATAAAGTCTTTTAACTATTATATATTATAAAATAATAGTCTTACCTAGATTGCAGAAGTAAAACTTTACTAATTACTGTTATTGAAATGACATGAAGCATTTGGGGAACTACGTGACTTTATCTAAAGGTCATCCGGTTCACATGCTCATGTTTACGCGATGTAGCATAGCGCCAAATTTTTACTAATCTTTACCATTTATAACTTTCCCAATGTTATTTTGCAGGACATTTCTTCCATTCACTTTCTCCTCTGTTCTTCGTCTTTTTCGGACATGAAAAACAAAAGATGATCGCAAACAAAACTGACGTTTTGTCGATGATCCAATGTGCGTTGGGCAACGTTTACTTATTCCAGATCAAACTTTTTCAGTTTGAAGAAATAAAAAAACTATTGTCATTATAACTATTATAATTTTAATAAGCTCTATTTGTTAGCATGATAGTCCAATTTATGATAATAATTTGCTACCTAATCCACGTGCTACAGTTTAATACATTTAATATTCAATTGAATATATGTTAAATGCTAAAGAAGTGCATTGCAATATTTTCAGGTATTTTAATTTTTTGTCTGACAAGCATTGTCACGTAGCAAATATAATAGTAGCATATTAAAAATGTAATCACAAAACATTTATGCCTCTCTCTGCTTATCTATGCATTCCTTCAGAAAAATATTTAACTCGAATGGGCCAGTAATCGTGTGGATGCGGCTGATGCATACATTTTTATAGAATATATGTGGCTGAGGCAAAATATTTTATTATAAGTCTTTTTTGTTTTTGGTTCAATTATGCTTTGTCACTTTAACCTCGTTGGCTTTATACAATAATACTCTATCAAGGAAATGATTTTTTGTTTGGGAAGTTTGGCTTGTGGAATATTTTTCAATTTTGGCATAGAAAAAAGAAACAACCTTACTTAAATAGGATCCTTTTTATAAATGATAACTAATGAACGTTTTTCAAAATATCTATATTGAAATTTGGAATGCTACGTTATGCCTGACCTTGTAAGCTTTTCACATACATTTCTCAAGTGAGACTTCTAATATCTTTACTGAATAGCACAATGATTCTGTGATTCTTATTTTCATTGAACTACTTATTGTGCTTGTTTAATTAATTCAGTTATTATTATATAATTTAAAATTCATGTTAAAAAATTTTATTATCCCTTATGCATATCGTCAGAGGAGCTTCAAAGTTAACAGCCTCATATTACAATCACAATAACCAAAAGTTACCCAAAAATAGAAAGACAGTAAGTAATACAATCTAATATTAACATCGCATTCAGAATAACTTTAAACAAGTTTTTCTATCGAACTGCGCAGTATCAAGGGGTTCGTATGCATATGCAGTTGTACATATTAAGTACAAAATTATTAAACTTTATACATTGTAAGCATAAATCCTTACAAATATAACATCATGTAACAGTAGTTTATTCAACAAATGGCTAGAAATAAACATTTAATTCGTTGACGAAACTTGACAGAAATCTGTCAATTTATAAATATCCATGGACTTCAATAAAACAAAGACTGAAATTGGGTGGAAAACAACAACAATAAAGCTATTAGCAAGATGCCTCCGAGTGACCGCCATTGAAGATTATCTGAAAATTAAAGATAATTGTCTCATTGCCTTTAATTTTGCATTATTTATTTTACAAAGTGCTTCCTAAGATTTGTTAAAGAAAATTTATTATATTACAAGATTACTCTTTAAGGAAAAACCTCTATATGTTTGACTTTTATAAATGTCAACGATTTAAGATTTCTAAAATTCCAAATAAATTTTTATTTTAAACCAAAGTTTAAATGTTGGAAGCTCACGATTTGCATATTTTCATTCATTTTCAGATTAATTAAAAACATAAAAAATTAAAAAGCAAAAATTACTTGATTTGCTTAGAAATATTATTTGAGCTGCATTACGGAATATTGGTCGAGTCAACTGCGTGTCTTTATTAGAATTCTTGTTCAACATGATGACATTACTTTAAAAAATAATAATAATTATTTACAAATATTAATAGTATGTAATTTATATAAGACATTTTTACATGTCTAGTTTTGTGTCAATAAATACTTTCTATGGGAAATGAATCATGGGTTTAAATTTTATTTAAATACAACGATAATTGTGCAATGTTATTAAACTTTGTCCAACTGGTTATTGAATTATTAAAATTATGAAGACTAGCATTTAATCTCACTGTGAAGATTGTACAATGTACAAGAAGTCACCCTCCACAACGAAGTCAATAATTTTGTCTTTGCTTGTGAATATTTTATTCATTGTAAGATCGTTTAATTCCTGTCTCCAAATATTTTTATTCTCTGCATAATATGCGTATTCAGCTGGAAGAAATTATAAATACACAGATATAATATTAACTAGTCAATACTAGTAAACGGATTAGTTTTTGTATCTATTTATTCATTTCTCAATGGTAAATGGAATAAAAAAGTAAGCAAACGTGAAATTAGTTCATATTAAACGATACATCAAACCCTTAAATATTAATTAATTAGAAATTAATAATTTAATAATTTTTTTTTAAGTTCCAGAAGAGTTTGTAAAATAACACATTATGATTAATGATCCAAATACTTAAATTGGCAATTGGCAATAATAAATTTATTAAAATAATAAATTATTACTTAATTACTATCATTTAATTTATTAAAATAATAAATTATTACTTAATTACTATCATTTAATTTATTAAAATAATAAATTATTACTTAATTACTATCATTTAATTTATTAAAATAATAAATTATTACTTAATTACTATCATTTAATTTATTAAAATAATAAATTTAAATAAAAAAATTAAAACTATACCAACAATCGAAGTCGAATGCCATGGAGTTCACGCAAAAGTTTGTCTCATAAGTTTTATTTAAGTTGAATCCTGTTTCTATTTCAATTTCTTTAACAGTTAATGAATCACAATCACTGTAGAACATCCTCCTAAGATAATAAATTCCACAAAAATAATTTATAAAATTTAATTTCATTCTATAAAGATTCAAATTATAATTAATTACAACATGGTAACAATTTACAATTTAAAGTATTTTCAAGTTGTACGTTGCAGATCATAATAAACTTCTTAAAAAAACACCATAAAAATCATTTATAAAAATTAATTTCATTTTATAAAGATCCAGATTATAATTATTTACAACAGCAAGTAGTAATAATTTAAATTTCAAATTATTATTTCAAGTTGTACATTGCAGATCATAGCAAACACGAATCTTAATCAATATTAATAATACAAGTTAATATTCGTAACCTGGTCTTCTGATGAATGTACAATTTCCTGATTTCTTCCTCCCCTTTGGCATCAGAATGTATAACTTGAAAAACATTGCCCTCGAACGATATTTTCAAAATTTGACCGAAATTATTCGACACGTACAATTCACCTGTCGTTTGATCAGCCACCATGTCCGTAATGCTGTGCAATGCTAACGGAGAAACAGATTGTTACAACTTTATTCTTTAATGATCAATTAATTAATTTTATAACACAATAAGTTTTCCCTCACTTAATTTGTGATATATAAAACTATTATTTTTACTCGATGCGTTGTAACGCATTATTGTTCGTTCATCTTCATTTGTGTAATAAATAAATGTGCCATTTGAACATTTGAGGTACGTGACGTTTGTTAGCTTGTTTGGCCAAATATTTAATACGGTACTGGCTTCTCCGTTGCTTGGATCCACCTGATATATAATACCCGTATAATCTCGAACCAAAATTTGTCCAGTTTTTAAACTGCCTGAAAAATTAAAGTCACAATTTCTCAAAGTCTTCTTCTAAAATGCTGGTTTTTTTTAGAAATTCTAACAAGTTCCGATTAAACGAAAACGTAATCATACTCGAGGTCAACTCAGCTTTATTGCAGGTTATGCCATTATTTCCGAGAGTGTAACCAATTGAGCATCTGCAGATGAACTTTTTCTCGTTTTTTGGAAAACACAGATGGTCGCAAGGGTTGTTAATGCACGGATCTAAATTTGGAAATTCTTTATCGAATGATTTACATCCACCGCTATTTTTATTCTAAGCTCTAATATTTTATTAAATATAAAAGAATGAGAATCTATTTACGAAATCTCGTTTAATATAAGTTTATATTTAATGTCTGCAAAATGCAAGTAAAATTTAATATAATACAATTATTAATGCCATAAAAAAGGTGTTAGCTAACTTGTAAGGTTTGTAATAAACTCTTTTGAATCAAAGAATGATGAAAGGACGACCGTCGTGTTTGCGAAATGAGATTTCGACATGTTAACCGGGTTTAGCAGGTTGTTTTCGGAAATTTCAAAATATTCAAAATATCCATCAAGTCTACTGAAAATTACCATGTCCTTAAAAAGTAAATTTTAATATTTTAAATAATCAGAAGCATTATTATTATTATCATCTTAAATTACTAACTCTATCGACAACAAATGAAAATAAAACATTAACAAGAGTTCCATAATCGACAACATCTCCTCCTTCAAGATCACAACTTTTCAAGGAACCATCAACCCAGAACAACCTGTCTGTATTTTTATCAAGCACCAAACCCCACTGTTTATTATTGAAGGAATCCACAATTGTAGTCCTCCCTTCCCCATAGAGATTAGAGCGTTCTATTTTTTGACTCGAACCGATGTCACTCCAAAAGACTAATCTAGTATTATTATAAATAATGTTTTATATAATTACTTAATTTTAACAAAATATTGTTTGCTTACGACTAAAATATAATTAATTACATTTAAAAGTTGTTAATTCCTTACTTATAAATAATTACGTTACATATGTGTGAGGAATTCCAAAGGAAATAAATTAAACCAAAAAAAATATTTAGTACTATTAACATTGATTTGATAACTCAATAACTTACTTTTTTTCTTCATGTACAGCAATAAAAATTGGAAGTTCAAGATCTGAATCAACGACTTTGGTCCACTTAGAAGTCACGAAATTCACGACACCGATGTATTGAAAGATGGAATCCACCCAGTACAAAAGATTGAAATTTGTTGCTAAAGCTATTCCTGACACCTACAGACGGTAATGGCAAACTGATGTACGAAGTGCTCATAATTATAACAATTATTACATTTCTAATAATTGCTTACATCGGCCATAGGAGCCAGTTCAAACGTGTAGGTCCATTTTATGAATTCACTTTGAATGGTATCAGAAAGATTAAACATTTTTAATGTTTTTTGGTTAGACACTGAAACTGCTAGTGATGAGGTTCTGGCATCGTAAACGATGCCCTCGTAAAGTTCCGATGTCGAATTAAATTGTTTCTTAAGACTTTCCGAGCTTACATTCGATGTTATCAGGTCCAAGTCACATATCACTCCAATTGATCCGTGTTTTTTTGTAAATCCAGTCCAAACTAACGTATCATTACATACTGCACAGTGATAAAAAATAATAACAATTAAAATAAATTAATAAAATTTAATTATTTTTATTTAATAAAATACAATTACTGCAAATTATTTACATTTAATTATCGTAAATTATTAAAACATAACATTAAAACTAAGTGAAAATTTCCATGATTTGAATTTTATTTTAATTACATTAAATTCTGAAGTTTCAACTCACATTTGCCAAGAATTAAATGGGCAACATTTACTAAAACGAAAACAATAAATATTTTCTCCATAGAATTAACTTGACTCGAAAAAAAATCAGAATGAAAAGTTTAAGGAAGAAAACTAAAGGTCTTTAGCAAAATGTTACGCCGAACTGCGGCTAATGTGAGTTGATTTATTTTGAATAGCATGATAGAGGAAGCTAAACTCTTTCACTGTTCATTCAATTTTTATTCATTCTATTCAACTACACAGCACTGCTTATGAGCGGAATATTATTAATATCTTATTAATAGTTTCTTAAAGTCGATGTGGCCATTTTGAATTTCAAAACGTATTACTATTCTTCAAATTTAGTTATTAACACATGTTCTAATGGCATATTCTTTCATTGACTGCAGAGAAATCAACTAAAAACTTTACTTCCTTAATTTAATTACGTAAATTTATCTGTTACTCTTAAGTTATTGGTTAAAATTATAATAGGTTTGACAAGAAGGGGTAAACCTCTGCATTAAATGATTGTGTTGCTAAGCACCGAGTTACCAAATCATGATCGGCTTAAACGTCCGTTTGTCCTGAATATAACAATAGGAACTATTTATACAATTTGGAAGTTTTTGGGGAAGATTTTAATCAATTTCTGAGGAATTATAAAGTTCGAATCTATGATGTGCTTCAAAATCAAAAAATGTCTGGCTTAGATTAGAAGACATTTATTTTAGAATATATCCATCGAGTTCTGTTTAAAAGTTCTTAAAAGCAATTACATTTTAAAAACATATTTTTTGACTTATTTGTGCATCACTTTGCCGCTGATACACGTAACATCGAATAATATATATGAATACTTTTTATACGTTTTTAAATTAAAGTGAAACTATAATGAGGATTTGATAAATTAAATTTGTTAAAGTTTAACCTCAAAATAACTAAACGATATTTATCATGATCATTGAATAATGAGTTTCTATTTATAATAATTTTCAGCTCAGAAGCGATTCTGGATTCAAAAGCCGTAGACTATCCAGCCTGACAATTGAATTCAGACAGCTTTGAATTCAATGAGAAAAGTACAGTCCAACAAATTTCAAAAAAATTAAAAAAAAATGGATGTTACTACAAAATATTTCAACAATATTGTGACTCCGCGATACATTTCGCTTTGAGTCTAATTTGTGGCTGTAACACCGCTGTCCCTGCTTATGAATTTGTCACATGTTTCCCATAAAGATGAGCAAAGGATGTCGTCGACAACGAGATAAATAAACATGTGAGAACATATTAACGTTTAACTAATATTACATTCAATTGTAATAGTTAAAATCAAATTATTGTTATTCTGGTCACTTCTCAAGTGTTGTTTTTTTTATATGCAAATTAAGACCGCTAACATCAGAAACATCAGTTAATATCTTTTGGCGGATGTAATTAATCAAATCTCACTTGATTGTTAGTTTGATTATTATCATTAATAATTTAATTAAAGTAATCCAATAATAACATAACGCGTGTTTCTTAGTGCGAAACATTATTGAACTTCCTGTTTAGCTGCTATTGAATAAGAAGACAGGCATTGATTAACTGCTTATTTGATTCTTTCTCGTATTTTTTAAAATTTTGAAATACACTTTAACAGTTTATGTAAACATAAATAAGTTAGTTCTATAGTATCTATATCTAGAAAATTATTAAGTAGATAGTCAACATAAAATGGTAATTAATTACTAAGAAAGGTAATATTTTTGTTTTTTGCGTTTTAATTCGTAAAAGCACTTTAAATTACAAATAATTCAAAATAAATGACAAATTATGCATCATGTTGCAAGGCTGATGCATGCAAAAACAATAGGTTTATATAATAAATGTTGATAAGGTGAAATATTTATGCAATATTTTTCATTCAAAATCTCTCTATTGTAATTGTAAAATAAGTTTCATTCCAAAGGAGATGAACATAAATTGAACAACGTGTAAAATGCCTTCCTTAGCGTAGGACAGGCATCCCGATGAAAGCTGACTGGGTCGCACATCCAAGACTGCAACGAAAAAGAGAAATCTCATTTATCGAATATTCTCGACTGAATTCATAGACAAATATTCTGTTTGATGAAAGTATAGAATTTATAAAATATATAGACAAATATTCTGTTTGATGAAAGTAAAGAATCTATAAAGTACTTGAAGTTGTTTTGGCTAAAATTACTAATCGCTTTCCATCTGCAAATATCGGAGGTGTAACGGCCACTTCGCTGCCAGATGATCTGTTCAGTTTGTAGAGTGAGCTTAAAGGATAAAACATGGCAGAAATTTTAAAGAATTAAAAGATTAATCGTTTATTTTATTTTTTTTAATTAACGTCATTTGCATTATGGCTGACGTAGATTAATGCAGAGTAATCGATATCAAAGCAAAAAATACCATTTGAGTTGAGCCTCAGCAATGCAACTAACTTTGAGTTCAAAACGTACAAAAATCCACCATCAATTGCTAGGTCGGTGATATTTGACTTTGCCTTGTGGAAGATGATGGTTTTCAGTTTTATCATGTTTCCCTTGAATATGTGTCTTCCGGTTGCATAGAAGATTATTTTCTCTGGTAATAAATGATAATTATTATTTCTTAGACATTAAATCCTACATAATACAGGCTGAAATAAAAAAAATTTTTGAAGTTTAAATGTAATATAATTACATGTCACATGTTATTTACTGCTTAGTTTTGTGAATGATGATTAAAAAAAGCAAAAATAAAAAAATAATAATGAATTGATAACAATGATGATGATGATGATGATGATGATGATGATGATGATGATGATGATGATGATGATGATGATGATGATGATGATGATGATGATTGATGATGATGATGATGATGATGATGATGATGATGATGATGATGATGATGATGATGATGATGATGATGATGATGATGATGATGATGATGATGATGATGATGATGATGATGATGATGCTGATGATGATGATGATGATGATGATGATGATGATGATGATGATGATGATGATGATGATGATGATGATGATGATGATGATGGATGATGATGATGATGATGATGATGATGATGATGATGATGATGATGATGATGATGATGATGATGATTGATGATGATGATGATGATGATGATTGATGATGATGATGATTGATAATGATAATAATAATGATAATAGTAATGATAATAATAATGATGGTAATAATAACTTTTCTTAAGGAAGGCTATCGCTGATATGCAATCACCGAAATAATTGATCTTAATTTCCGTTTTTTTCACTGTGTCCATTTCAATGAGACTTTTAGTTGTGCAGTCGCTATAGAACAAGTGCCTGGTAAATGTCGTGACAAAGTACTGTCAAATATAACTTATATAATACATCATAATATTATAAATATCTTATAATAACGTTAAATTAATGGTAATTCATGAAATATATGACATTAAATGGTAACTTGTTAAATTCAAATGAGGAAACTGTATCATTTGTTACATTACTGCTATTTAGATAAGCCTTTATTATTATTATTATTACTATTTTAAATAATAACATTATAACAATAATTTAATTATTACATTATATATTATAATTATTAACATATTATTGTTATTGCTGTTGTTGTATTCTTAATGAAACTAAATTAATTAAAATTTTGTAACATTAGTATCTAATTTTATTTTATAGTTGTTTACTGTTATTTAATCACAACAAGAAGCACAAATATAAATGAACTAGTGCCTACCTCGTCACAGAATCAAAATAGATTCTGTTGATGGACCTGCTGGGATTGCTAAAAATTATTTCGACTTTCAGTGGATCAATTGTCAGTTCGTGGATTCTTCCCATTACATCGGAATAATAAAGAACGCCATCCCATTTGTCGGCAACTAGGTCCGTAATGTTGTCAGCTGATACGTTTATTAGTAAGTTATAACAATTTAAGAATTAGTTTATTAAATATCTTTCATAACACAACTAAGTCTACTAAATATTGTTACTTGTAATGGTAAACCTTACTTAATAGTAATGTAAACACGTTAAGAAGTCATACATAAAATGGTGTAATAATGCATATGTTATGCTATTGACTGGTTATAATAAACATTAATAAGTAGTGAGTAAAAATACTTAATTTTGCTTAGATCAAAAAAATAAAATAAATATATTTAGTTTGTTTACATCTAAATATTTATGTGGTCAGTGGAGATATGTATATACATTTGATTTGTATTTTATATATATTTGTAGATTTGTATATATATATTAAAAACATATAGATAATTTAAAGAAATAAATTACGAAAATCTTACTGGCTTGATAAAGAATGGATTGCGTTTTTGATGAAACTTCATATTGCATTATTTCAGTCTTGAATGCCCGGAATGGAGTGTAATAAAAGTATATTTTCTGCCGGAAAATGTGGAATGCAGCGTTTGTAAAATGTTCAGGAAAGACGCTTAGGACGACTGCAATATTTCCTGAACTCGGATCAACATGGAACAACGTTCCCTGGTCCATATCGGCGACTAGGATACGACTAATAGTCTTGGCTAGAATGTGGAACAAAAGTTGTACCAACTAATGCTGCATTAAAAACATCTTAGATAGCTGATATTTGCTTTTAAATTTAGATTTTTTTGGGAGGATTTATTTACGGATTAATTGAACCTGTATTGCATGTTCTTCCATCGGCACCCAGAGAAAATCCAATTGAACATTTACATACGAAGTCTGTTTTGTCTTTTGATAAACACAAATGATCGCAGTGTTCGGCACTTTCACAAGGATCTGAAATTCAAACTTAATTTTAAAATTTAATTCAAATTCATAGAAGAAAATATATTGTAACTTTAATGATTACGATACCAGTAAGTTTTAAGGAAGGATGAAAAAAATCGTTTAAGACTTAAAACTTTTTCAAATATGGCTCAGTCATTGAGCTTAAGAATTTACGATCAAACAAATAAAGTTTTCCTAAATTCATTTTTATTGCAAACCACTGCAACAGCAGCAGTCAATTCTTGTCATGTTCGCGACCCAGTTTGCATTGCCACGAAGCTTTCCTGGGAGAATGAATAAACATATTTTTACTATTAACTTAAAAGTGCAATGCCATAATAAGCTTACCAAAGTGTAACAAATAGATAATTACTTTAATATTTTAAATATTAACATACAATTACATTCTTATTATAATTATAATTACTACATTTAATAATATTCTTTAAAATAATAATTACATACTAAAATGGAATGACAAAACCATAACATTGAATGATATTAAAATGTAAATGCTGTTAACTTTCAGTTTCAACAGCAGTAATCGTGTCAATGTTTCCAAACTTTAATTCTCCGATGTTTTCCAAATTAAATGTCGCGTAAATGTTCATAGATTTAGCTTTAGGTGTTTTATAAGCAGTCATAGTTCCGTTTAAGAGACAAACTACAATTAAATCCTAAGATCAAAGAAATTGTTAGCATCGATTTCATTTTGAAGCTTTAATTTATATTCACTTTGCCTTGAAAATGGCAAATGAAGACGTGGGATAATTTGGATTCGATTCCAAGTTGTGGCTTCTAACATATCTTCCGTTCAAGTTGCAACTAAATAACGTCTCATCGAGCCAAAATAATTTGTCTGTTTCCTTGTCGACCACCAGATTTCTGGGATGTACCATAGAGGAAGAAACAATGACGACCCTGTTCTCTCCAGCAAGATCCGAACGTTCTATTTTGGTTTTATTGCCGTAATCACTCCAAAATACGAATCTGTTAATTGTATATTACATTTTTTTTCATTAAATGATTTGTCAATGTGATGTTCTCAAATCTATCACGAGTATGTAATATTTTAAGATTAATTAGGTGACTACTTAATTTATTTGTAAACTCTTCATGATAAATTCTAAACATTTAATGACTTATTTAAATAATCATTGTATTTTTTTCGTACCTTTTCTGAACGTAAACAGCAATCGAATAAGGCTTGTCAAGGTCAGAATCTATTAATTTGGTCCAACGACTGTTCGTGAGTTCAATTACGCCTATATACTGAAACTTCAAGTCAACCCAGTACAAGATGTCGAAACTTGATACCAGAGCCAATCCTGTAACCTACGTTTTCAAGGCTATTAACTGTTATTATAATATTATTATATAATGTATAATTTATTGTATAATTATTGTATAATATTAATAAAACTGTATACAAGAAAGGTAAAGCCAAAAATAACAATTTATAAGACTAATCGATTAATATTTTAATTTTTTTATTAATTTTTTAAAATTGTTTATTCGATTCATACTTCTGATATGGGTAGATGAGTCAGTTCTGTAATGGTTTCGTCCCACATGCTGTACAAGTATATTATCTGAAGCTGACTGTCCGACATAGCTACCAACCTGCTATCCGCATTGAAATGCATGGCTCGATAATTATGATTCTTTATCATTACTTTTTTGCTCCAAAGATTGAAAGAATTGTTTTGTTCGTAACTCATTTTAGAGAAATTATGAAAATAAATATTTGGGTCTCCATCGAGTCCGATAATCATTCCTTCGTTTCTGTCCGACGTACCGATCCAAACTGAGGCGGTGTTCATGTCAACTTCAAAACGGAATGATTTCGTAGGAATAATACGTTTTGCAAATAAACTGAAAATTTTTATTGAAAATATTTCTCACCTTCGCACTGGACGGTTTTAATTGTTAAAGCAAATATTTTTAACAGAAACTGATTTAGCAAAATGAATATGCTTTGCATATCGACACGATGATTGATTGAGAATGGTTGAGAATATAAATATTTTAAAGGATTAGAAACATAGAGTCGTAAAAATAAATAAAATCTGTGATAATAAGTAAGAAATCGGCTTCAATTGTGTCCATTCTTATTTCCATTAATTCTAACAGTTTAAAATGCAGAATAATAATGATTAAACAATATTAAAAATTATATAGGCTACGTGTCCATCCTCCAATGATGCACTGAATAATCTGAATAATCGCATGAATGACTAAACAACAAAGAAGCGTGAAATACGAAAACAAACAACTACGTCATCTCCATAAAAAGAAAATGGATTTAAATGAAATTAATGTTTTTCAAGCCAAAGTATTAACAATACTTAAATGACTTTAGAGCAAAATTAAATTTCTGTTAATATTACATTGAACTTGTTCATGTTTCAAACCACAGAATGGTGAGAATTGAATCTTAGAATGTCTCAATGTAATTCTAGTCGCTATGTTTCTCAATTTCCACAATTCCTTCGTTAGGACTTGATATTTGACTTTTAATTTGAATTTTGAATTTTGAATTTTTTCTAATTTGTGTGAAATACTCAATCAAACGGTGCGTCATTAAAACATTAAGGAACTTTGATGAATCAATTCAGGGCATCTACGAACAAATTGTCCTTTAACCCTGTTGCAGTTAATGACGATGGCCTTTCATTAAACAATCTTTGCATAATTTCTTAACTTTGTATTTTTAATTATTTTTTATTTCATTTTGAATGAGAGAAAGAAAGAAAGAATAAGGTTCAGTGGTTTCCAAGCATCGCAACCAAACGGCAATTAGTGACAACGACTGTCAAATAAGACATTTGAAGTTTTAAAAAATCTTAGCTTAAAAAAATGAGGAAAGAACTCAAGAAGATGCAATTTGATTACTGAACAGAGCACTTGAGAGGCGGGTCTGCCAACTGGTCTCTCTAATCTGCTTACAATTTGAAAACTCCAACTTCTTCGGAGGAGAAACTGTCAGAATAGGCAGCTTCTGGGAAAAATAAAAGGAAATAAAATACAATATAATGACATGTAATAAAATAAACGAACGCAAAGTAATTTCATTGCAAGAATGTTCGAGAAAATTATATCCACAACAAACTCACCAGAATTAAATTATTCAAATCTAGACGAAAAACAGAAATTTTACTTCCAGCCTATGCCTTAAAAATGAAAACAAAAAGAAAATTAGTAAACATTTTAAATTAAATTAAAATTTGAATATTTTCTTGAATACGAAGGATAACGATGTTATTGCCGAGAATATTTTTTTTAGAACGTCAGAAACACATGGAGATGCTGGGATTGCGTCTCTTTGGGATAAAAATCAACTCCGTCCAATTCTTTCCACAGGCCTGAATTTTAACGAACCTCCTGTTTTCCAATCAAGTCTTTCATCCTGTTGATTGAGAGATGAAGTTTCTATAATGTCAATTTCATCATCATTTTGATATTTATAACATTTATTGTATTAATATTTATCTTAATATGTTTATGTCGTGATATATACAATGCATACCCTTAATTTGATTTAATATGTCTGTGTTAATAATAGACACGGTGAGGAAATTAATTCTTTCATTAAAAATGTTTAAATGACCCTGGGTTGTTAGCGATTTTTTTATGGATGTATTAATATTCATGGATCATGAATATTTAATAAATATTAAAATATGGCAAAACATTCTCCTCCAATTATACGATTAAATGATTTAAATAAAATGAATAAATTGGTCAACACTCAGTTATCATTTCAAAAACTCTCAAGTTGGCACATTTTTTCGTGCTTTAAAAATTTCAGTCATTATTTTTCACTTCTCAAATTATGACTTATTTTCTATAAACGCAGCATGGAATTCTAACGACCTCTTTAAAAATCAGTTCAGATAAACCAGAGAATCACGCACAGTATTTAATTTGGACAAATTTTCAGAATTTCTGATAATTTCTGTTTTTATCTAAAATCCTATTTTCATCATATTTGAGAGTTTCTCCATTATTTTTATTTATTTAATATTTTAAATTTTATTTTATTTTTTTTTGGCTCATCTCGTTCGCGTCACACGATCCCGTGGGCATATTTCATTCCCGGTTTTCAAACAACGTGGCATCAAATAAGTATCATATTTCTTCAAATTTCATCTCAGTCTTCTGCAAAATTATAATATGGTATTTCAACGTTCTCTAATATTTATTTGATTTTAAATTATGCAGAAACAATATTTTTTAAAAAGCATTCGAAATAAAGATGTGTTTTGTACATTAAGATCAACAATTAAACTCTGAAATATTTTATGCAATTATTAGTTAATAATAATTAATAACAATTATTAATAGTTAATAATAATTAATAACAATTATTAATAGTTAATAATAATTAATAATTTTAGTTAAGACAAAATGACAGAATTTCATGCGATAATTGGAAGTCCAGCATAGATGCTCCAATAAAAGATGCATTTTATGACCAATCACCTACAGGGACCACATTCTACATTACACCTGTAACTTGGACAATTTAGGAATTAGATCCTAATTGTTAGTTTATGATGTAATAATTATGAGTAGGTAATTATGATATGATAATTATGAGAAGGTAATTATGATGTGATAATTATGAGGAGGCAATTATGATGTGATAATAATGAGGAGGTAATTATGAAGTGTTTATTAGGCTGTGTTTATTATGTAGTAGTTATACTCGGATTTGTCGATAGCTATTAATAACCGATTTTTTTCTACATTCTTTTAGGTCATGTTATGAATTTTCGCAATTAATCATTCCCCTTTTGTCGTTCAACAAAAACAAAATTAAAAAAAAATCATTTTAAAAAGTAGAATCATATTCCATGGGAAAGTTAGCAGATCATAAGAAAAAGATGAGTTTGAAAACCTCAAAGGGTTCGAGAATATTCGTGCAAATCCGAGGGAAGCCGTGAGCAGTGAAGGGAAAGCTTTGCACGCCTATAAAAGGCTTTAGTCTCCAGTTTCTCGCCAGATTCATTTGTAATTGATGCCGCATCGTGTTAACTTACATCGGTATTGTTATTTAAATTAACCTCAGTTTAATACAATTTGTTATAATAAATAATAAATGTAATAATAGATATATAGTATTTGTAAATGACGATAGAGTTTACTAAAGTTGAGCATCGAAATTCGGTTGACAGAATTCGTTGTCAATAAAGTGCTGATCGAATATCAGAAGGCACATTCGAGGTACGCTGAATGTTTTAGATTTTAATTAATCGAGTCTTCATTTAAAAATTATTATCGATAAGATTTATATTACCTAATGTACTGATCTGAGGATTTATTAAATTATAATTTACTCTAAATATTCGATTGTTGATCAACTTATATATTTATTTATAGGCTTATCTTTAGCGACAACATTTCGAAATAAATAGTAGAACAAATATTAAATTATAGTAAAAAAAAAATAATGCTTCAATTAACCCCAGCTGTAAGAGGATAATTAGAAGAACAGCAAAAGATTTGTAAAAGCATTGTTTATCTTATCGCTTTGTGAAACTAATCAATCAACCGATCAGTCGGTTAATCAATCAATCAATCAATCAATCAAATCAAATCAACTTCGACTTAAAATCGAAACTGTCGAAATTAATCAAACCATAATTAATCAGTTTGTGTGACCTATTTAGTAAAGTTTTTTTTTTGCTTTGCATGTTCATCATTCTTAAACTCTTTTTCATCTTAGAGATATTTTTAGAACAAATTAAATGAACAATAATTAAACAATAATTAATAAATATGTAAATAATTTAAAGTATTTTAACCAACATTTCTAATGAATAATGTTCTTAAACTGACCTTTTTTTATTGTTAATAACATCAAATCACCTGAGATAACAGTCGCATAATATTTTAATTACTGATTTTATTTCAAAATCATAGTTTCTTTAAAATAAATTCAAATGTCATAAAAACATTTTATTTATCTTAAATCTTTTTTTAAATGTTCCACTTTTTTTTTTTTTGGCTGAAAGCTCCATCCTTAATAGGCCATTAGCATTTCCTGACACATCTTCTCGGAACGTCTCTCTTTGTTCTTCTGGCGACAGTTTTAATGCCTGCTAAGTCCAGGGGGCTTAGCGGGAAAATGAAGGCACCCCGTAAGGGCTCCGTGATGTCACCCTTGCCATTTGCGTGTTATTTCCCGGCCAGTTTTATAGGCCCCCTTTATCGACATTTTTATCAACAAGAAACTCACTTTAACACGGCACTCTTAAAACATTTTGGATGCTTGCATTAAAAGTTCATCGATTTTTTTTCCGTTAATTTTGCATGTTAATTTTGCCTAATTAAGCCGACATAGTATATTAGTAAACTGATTTTTACACAAATAAATAAATCTAAAATAAATAAACTAGCCAGCCTTAATTAGAAGTGATTAAATTTTATAATTGATAAAATTTTGTTAATTACATTTTGTTGTCAAATCTTTCAGAGAGATTACATTGCCGTCTGCAGTTCACAATCGTCTCGGGAGGATTATTGCCATTATTGGACCATCACGAACCATGGAGATAAAGTAAGCGCAATATCATGTATCTTATTACGATGATAAGCATTGCCACTTCATGTATCTTATTACGATTATAAGCATTGCCACGCCTGAAGTCCTACATCTGAAGAAGCCCTAAAATCTTGATAAAACTTCATTTATGAGTTTCGCTAAAATTTATGTATTCTCTGGTGATATTTTGTTTGTTTGTTTGTCTTGTTTGTTTGTTCATTTTGTTTTTTGCTAATAATTCGTGTTCACACACTTCAAACATTATTAACAGTAAGGCATCCCAAAGCAATTACTAGACGTAATTAATAACATTGCTGTCAACACCTGTTCTCAACGAATGCATCCAGG
The DNA here is from genome assembly GCA_021613335.1 of Whitmania pigra. NCBI lineage: Eukaryota > Metazoa > Annelida > Clitellata > Hirudinida > Haemopidae > Whitmania > Whitmania pigra. Next base: position 2,117,988 of record JAJTWR010000275.1, on the reverse strand, counting down.
CACCCCGTTTCATTCCACATCTCGAGATAACCATCCTGAGCACCAAAGATCGCATAATCTCCAGACGATTGTAACTGCCCATCCATCAGTCCTTCGCCTCGATCCAGGTTTTTTAAATTGCGCATGAACGGCCTGGAACATGCTTCTTAGATCTGCTGGGTTGGAATGATTACCAACTTAAAATTGAAGGCTTCCCACTGGCCATCAACAATTTTCTGATTGAGATGAATGTCTGTTCTTGACTCTGGCGGTGGCTGATAATTATTGATTATTGAAAATAATTACTTATTGACACCGAATATAAGGAACGGTTATGCTAATACAATTAGAGTAATGTATAAATGTTTTACAAGTCTAACAAAGTCTCAATAACATAGCATAAGGTAGGCACAATTTAAAGTTCAAAGCATTGACAGTCACTTTGACCTAAGCATATAAATATCAAAATCGCGCCTCAATAGCACATTTTAAACGCCTATCAAAATAGCGGCATTCAAGGCAGAATTACCACCAGACATGATTGTGTTTCTCATCCTTTGAGAAATCTTTCAATTACTCTTTTTAAATGACTACCATCACATTTAGCCGATATTTTTTTGAAATTATGGTCTTATTAATTAAAGTACATCTCAATGATGTTTTACAAATTTAAAGTTAATTTAGAGATAATTTAGATAATCAATCAACACCTAGACGAAACTTCTCAAGTGCTGAGCGGAGGCATGAATGTGAAGTAACACTCGCCAATTTATAAACAACTCATTCAATTTGAATTTGTTTCAAAAAAAAAAAAAATTAAATAATAATAAATTTAAACAGATAATCCCCCACAAACACCAAATTAGAAAAAAAAACTGTTGATTAATAGCATCCAGGAATGAATAAAGTCGTTTATATGGATGAGTCTCTTTGTAAAACTCTTAGCGCTACGTACATCAGAATATTATTATTCCCCGGGAGAGCGTTTAATTTTGCAAGGATCTTCTGTTGGCCGACATGATCCCATCTCCAATCGCTCAGATATTTATCGAGGTTTGCTTTGTGTCTCCTGTTTTCAAAATTTCGAGCTGACCAGAAAGTTTTGACAATCTTTTCAGTTTTAATTTGAGAAGATTTCATTGGAAAAACTTTGATACTTAAGATTATATAAATGTTACTACAATATTTAAAAAAAATAAATGGTTTTTAAACAATTTATTATTTTAAATTGTAAATTCTGAAATATAAATAAGCTTTGGTTAAAGATTGATCTGATTAAAGGAAGAATTTTAAGCTGCTCAAGTGATGTTAAAGGAGGTTTTGAGAGAAGCGATTTAAAAATCAGTTGCTCATTCTCACGCCAAGCTAAACTACCGATAATGCTTGGAAATATATTTTGTTGCATTTGTTGTTGTTGTTGTTGTTGCAAATTCAGCTAATAAGCCATCCCTGTAAACGTCTTACGGGCACCCACTCCGACAAATGAAGCCACTTTCGAATGGCGCGACTTCTCAGTTAGAGACCAATTTGTCACAAAAAATGTGCGACGACTTGGATAAATAAGCACTTGACTTATTTGCAAGATTTTTTTATTTATTTATTTTTTGATTAAATTATGAAAGGTCTGTTTTAAACAAGTAAGTCGATTTTCTATTGGAAAAATATAAGGCAAATTATTTATTTCACAAATAAAATCTATTAGAATAACAATAAGCATGAAAAAAAGCGAGGATGTTGCTAGCATTCGTTCAAGCAATCAAATGAAATTCAATATCACATCTCCAGGAAGTAATACCTCACAATATTTTTAATGCCACGTAATATCTTTTAATACCGTCTTAATTTCCTTTCCAAATCCCAGCTCGAAATCTGAGAACTCATGAAAACTCACTAGGATATTGGTCACGTGTTTCATTGCAAAAACACAAGAATAAATAAAAAATTAAATGCTTTTAATTCATTATTATTATTATTATTATTATTGTTATTATTATTATTATTATTATATTTTATTATTATTATTATTATTATTATTATTATTATTATTATTATTATTATTATTATTATTATTATTATTATTATTATTATTTTATTATTATTATTATTATTATTATTATTATTATTATTATTATTATTAGTATTATTATTATTATATTATTATTATTATTATTATTATTATTATTATTATTATTTATTATTATTATTATTATTATTATTATTATTAGTATTATTATTATTATTATTATTATTATTATTATTATTATTATTATTATTATTATTCTTATTATTATTATTATGATTATTATTATTATTATTATTATTATTATTTATTATTATTATTATTATTATTATTATTATATTATTATTATTATTATTAATTATTATTATTATTATTATTATTATTATTATTATTATTAATATTATTATTATTATTATTATTATTATTATTATTATTATTATTATTATTATTATTATTATTATTATTCTTATTATTATTATATTATTTATTATTATTATTATTTTCTTTTCGTAGTAAAGCCATCAATTTGTCTAATTTCATCATCGGTGTTGACGAAAAGGCGGTGCACAATCGCATGATTCATTGTCTGCTGAACAACGAATCAGTAAATTAATCAATTAATTATTATTAGACTTTTCATAGCTCTAGTATATGAATAAATAAATTATTCACTAATAATGATCGATTCCAAATGTAAGTCATAACTTTTTAATTAAATATTATTTTATTCGATAATTAATCATTTTGCCATTGAAACAGAGCAAACAGCAATTGTTTACAGAGGTTGGAATTCTAGCAATGAAGTCATATCGAATTCCGTGACTTCGATATTTGAATTTTTTTTTATTTTTCGAAACTATTCTCTTTTATTCATATCCTAGTATTATTAAACATTAATATTACTTAATAAATGTTGTTGGACGTGTTAATATGATTGCTAGTAACAACAATAATAAGGACCGTGATCACCATTCCCGTCACCATAATCATTTTTATCATCATCATCATCATCATCGTCATCATCATCATCATCATCATCTCATCATCATCATCATCATCATCATCATCATCATCATCATCATCATCATCATCATCATCATCATCATCATCATCATCATCATCATCATCATCATCATCATCATCATCATCATCATCATCATCATCATCATCATCATCATCATCATCATCATCATCATCATCATCATCATCATCATCATCATCATCATCATCATCTCATCATCATCATCATCATCATCATCATCATCATCATCAATCATCATCATCATCATCATCATCATCATCATCATCATCATCATCATCATCATCATCATCATCATCATCATCATCATCATCATCATCATCATCATCATCATCATCATCATCATCATCATCATCATCATCATCATCATCATCATCATCATCATCATCATCATCAACATCACTAGAGGTATTATCGTGTCGAGAGCACCATTTTCGTCTTCGACGATTCTTCATATTCATCGTCATCGTCGTCATCATCTTCATGGTCGTCGTCATCGTCATCATCGTCGTCATCGTCATCATCGTCGCCATCATCTTCATCGTCGTCGTCATCGTCATCATCGTCGTCATCGTCATCATCGTCGTCATCGTCATCGTCGTCATCATCTTCATCATCGTCGTCCATTGACATCGTTACTACCACTGCTACTACTATTCCACAACAGACAACAGGACAACAACTGCTGGAAACTACGAAGCACCTTGGAGAAGACGTTGTTGATCTTCAGTTGTTTGTTGCTCGTCGTATTTCTCGTCTACTTCGTCGTCTCCGTCGTCGTCATCGTAGGTGAGTCATAGCAGTAGGATGACTAATAGGTAGGTTGTACAATTAAAAACAAATTGATTAATTGGATTAAATTTAATTTAAAGCTGCTAAATCTAAAAAAAAAATTAATTTAACAAAATTATAAAATCGAGTTGGACTAATGGATGAAATGTGATTTAAAATTATGATGGTATCATGTTGAGAAATATAGTAGGTTACGTCATTGCAATTACAGTAGCTATTAACGAAAGTATTTATTTTTTTAACTCTTTCATTAATTGATTTAATTCTATAAAAAATAAGCAAATCATAATTTTTAAAAAATTATTTGTTTATTAATAATAACTTCACGAACGGAGGTCTGTCGTAAAAAAAAGCGCGTTTAAAATTTTTTTAAACAGCTGCAAAATGAAAGATGGATGCTGAAACTTTCCTATTTTTAAGATTTTCATTCGCATCCTTTTTCTGTCTGCTTGCGTTTTCGACGATTTTTGACAATTGTCTGCCATAAATCAGACTTTACCAGATATACGATATATGATTTAAGATGGGAATTTGTTATTTTATTTTATTAAAAAATTGCGTTTTTCTACAAATAAAAATATTTCGGTGAGAAATGTTTAAAATAAATTTTATATGGTAAAAGCTGAATTTGAACAAACAGTAAAACAGGCTTGAAGGCGAGATTAAAATCTCCACACTATTTCATTTTAGTAATAATTCATTTAATTCACAATAAGACTATTTAAATAAACTATTTAAATATTATTATTATTATTATTATATTTTAATACTTGCTCATTCTCGTTATCACATTTGTTAACGAATGTAAGAATAGCGATTTCGGAGGAGAAGTAACGAAATTATTTTAAGAATAATCTTTTCAGAAAAATTAAAAGAATAATAATCTGTGATTATGAATGATCAATGTCTCTCTTGCATCATGATCGTCGTTGTTCTTACTGAACTGAAATGAATGCAAAGCATTTTAATATAAAATAAATGTTTGAATAAAAATTATACAAAAATAATAATAATAATAATAATATCGATCAATCTTAAGACTTATTAATTCATAAATTTGTACAAATTTGTGGCAGGTCCTTGAGACTAGGTTGTCGCCGACTTATGGAATGAAATATTATCCACTCATACCTGTAATTTGGAAATATCACTTAATTAATTTATTATTATTATTCTGTTGATGTTATTATTATTGTTAATATTTGTACTATAAAAATGAAATTGTAATGAAAATGCAAATTATCATTCTTGAAATAAAACAATAACCTGAAATTGATTCTATTACTAGAAAGTTAATTTTGTATTGTCATTATAAATAATCATTAATAAATTGGTTAATTATGTAATGCATTGAAATAATTAAATTATTATTATTATTAGATTATGATATAACTTTTATTATTAATTTTGTCAATATTTATTACATTTGTTACATTTATTGTCATACATTATATCATAAGTTACTATATTTTATTGTAATTATTAAATATTATAATATTATTAATTCTATCAATGTTGCTGCTGTTGTTGCTGCTACTGTTGTTGAGTGTTGTTTTTGATCTTAAACAGTAAAATGAACTGACATTTCTTCCTCAAAGTAAGTTTTGTTTGTCCATTTGAAGAGTCTGCAACACCGCTGAACAGTGGTTTTGTCATCACAGATGCGTTATCATCGCTTTTGTGTGCGTCCGTGAACTTTAATTCACACGGACTTAGTTCAGTGATGTCAGCACAAAACAATGTATAACGGAAAACTTGTGTTTGAGAAATGGTGTGATCTAATTAGATAATTTACATGGTGTTTAGGTAATTGATTGCTTAACGATGTTATTTTAATTAGTGTAACTGTTTTAGAAGTGTAGCAAAAGTTTCGTTATTTTTAAATTAAATAAAATAAAGTATAAGCATAAAAATGCCGATGTCACTGTCGGCATAGATTTACACTGCGTCACAGACATGGTTCATTTATGTAGGGCCCTGCTTTTAATCAACATTGCTTCCTTATTGCACAATAAAAAATTTTAATTTAATTCTTTTGTTGGCAGTAAATAGGAAATTTTTTTTTTTTCCTATTTGATATCACGATATTAGAATTTCAGTTATTTCTTTCTGTATGTCCGAGGAACTAAGATTCAGCGACCCTGCACTGAATATGACTGTCGACAATAAATTTGAGTTCTAAAAAATTAGATGAAAATTTTATGAAGAGCTTTAATTTATTACGACTTGAAAGCCGCAAAAGTTTTCATGTCAGAGCGAAATAAATTATTTGTCAAAGATTTATTTTCTATTTAAAGAAAAATATTATGCAACAAAAACATTGTTAATTTAGTTCATCCAAACGATTTGTTGATAAATGTCCGATTTTACGATGAATTACATTTGTAACAAGCCAATCTTTCGATGTTTAACCTTGCCGGATGTGAAGGGACCAGAACCAATCAAACATCCATTTATGTAGCGCCGCTTCACAAGGGCTTCATTAGGCTGAATTGCTTTTGCTGTCACATTCCCAAAAGCAATTACCTGTGAAAGTTACTAGTATATAAATTTTTGTACTAATTTATTAAATATTAATTTATACAGATAAATAATTAAAATTTTCAAATGGTATTAATAACTATTACAAATTTATTTGTTTCGCAGAAAAATCCAAACACTCTGAAATATGTTTGACTCCGCACTGTGTAGCTGTTGGTGAGTGCAATTTTTGACTTTTACCTATTATTCATAATTGGTCAGTTTTTAAGTATCATTAATTATAATCATTTTAATACCGTTAAATAATTTTTTTAATATTATATAATAGTTAATTGTAATACTTAATATTTATAGTTTGATAAATAATGTTCATTATCCTGGAAGATAAAATTTTATTTTCAAAAAATGAATAAATATGCATCCAAGAACATCATTTATATTTCATTAAAAAAAAATTCAAAATGTAGTAAAACAACAGAGGTGTTTGAAGTTTTTGAAAGTCGAAAACTTTGTGCGAAACTGCTTTTCAAATTAAATTATTTTGCAATTTTGCTTTTGCCAGTCAAAACTAATTACGGCACCATTTTAAAAATTAATAATTTATTTAATATTATAATCATTTATTTAATTAATAATTTATTTCATATTATAATCATTTATATAATTAATAATTTACTTCATATTAGAATCATTTTTACTTCCCTTTTTTTTCATTTTATAATATTTATTAATTGATTTGCCAACTTTAATTAATTAATAAATACATTCTTTAAAGCGGAAACTCAAACAGCTAGGTAGTTTTATTGGCTTTGAAAAAAAAATTAATTGCAAGATTTTAAAGCATGAAAACAATTTTTAGGTGTTTTTAAACTTTGAACCTAAAAATAAGGTACATTTTAAACTTTACCATATTATATTTCTATATTTTATCAATCTATTTATTAATTTAATGATTATAAAAAAGAGATTCATAGAAATCTAAAATAATTTTTGAAATTATAAATAAAATGAATAAATCTTTTTTCTCAAAATAAGTTATTTAAATATCTAATAATTCATTCAAATTCAAAAGGCAAGAAAATTAGCTGAGAAAATTTAAAAAAATTATTATTGAAAAAATCCAATTTTGCTTAAAATCGAAAGTTGTAAAAAAAAACCTGTTTTTAGTTTCAATTCGAAGTGGAAACTCTGCAGAAGATTGAGGTCCAGAAACTGAGAACAAAGAAATAACTGCTTTCAGAATATAATAAATTAATTAATTTCTTTAAAAAAAAATTAAATTTAATAAATAAAAATGTAATACTTTTACTAAATAACAATTTAATACATTTTATATTAGGAATTTAATAAATTCTACAAGTAAGAATTAAATAAATTTAACAGATAAGGAATTGACAAATTTAATAATAAAACTTTAATAAATAAGAATTTTATAAATTTAATAATGACAATTTAATAACTAAGAATTTAATAAATTTCCGCCACATCTCGAGGTTTCGTTGTGAGAATCCTTACCGATGACAGTGTTGATTGAAAAATGACACCTTCAGGATAACAAACGCTTTCAGATTAAAATGTTTTCTAAAACATGATATTTTGATATTATGATGTTTTGATAATTTGCATTTATTTAACTATTTACTTATGATTTTATTTAAGATTGTTTTGCGAGATTGTTCTATTAACATGAGATATGTCTAATTTAAAAAAAAACTTATCCTTATAAAAACAAATTTGTAAAAAGTTTAAAGAAATTAGTTAAAATTATAAATTATTTGTCAAAATTACCAATAGATCAGTTAGAATTAAACAAATAAATTATAAATAATTTAAAAATATTAAAAACAAAAATCAATCATTCACTGCGTCTGTTGCAGCCTCAAAAATCCTTGAAGCTATGGACACCTCGGTGGATCCTTGTTCGAATTTCTACGAGTTTTCTTGTGGCTCTTGGAACAGGAAGAACCAAATTCCTGAGGATAAAACTTCAATCAACACTTTCAGAGTCCTTGATGATGCTCTGCTTCATACTCTCAAATGTACCTCAAGTTTTCCTAATAATAATAATAATAATTGTTTTATTATTTCTCATAATAATTTTGTTGTTATTATGTTAAATATAATATCGCAATTAATAATTGATGATTTATTGCGATTTATTAATTTTTAATAGATGTTTAACTGTAAGCAGTTTTATTTGCGCTAAATGTTTTTAAACTCTTTTTTTTTAGCATATTTCAACATAAAGCAAAATATTTACCTACTTTAGAATCATTTTTTAAACATTCTAAAAGTAATAAAATGAGATTATTAATTACAATATTATTATGATTACAATAAATATTTAATCAGCTCTGCTTGAAAGTCCGTCCAACAACGACACTCAACAATACGAGAAAAGCATGAAGGATTTCTACTCCTCTTGTCTCGACATCGGTGAGTTTTTACAACAATTTCGAATGATTAATTATTTGAATAAATAAATGTAATGTAATGTAACATACAATGAATATTTATGTAAATAACAACAATAATAATAATAATAATAATAATAATAATAATAATAATAATAATAATAACAATAACATAAATAATAACAACATAAACCATACATTGCGATCAACTGAGCTCTTCTGTTTCAAATTCAGAGCACATCAACAGGATCGACACCGGACCAATCATGGATCTCCTCTCAGAACTCGGAGGATTCCCGCTCCTGGAAAAGAACTGGAAAGAGGAAGACGCAAACTTGACAACTCTCCTCATAAAGACGAGATTCGTGGCTCAAAATATTCTCATCAGGGTCCACGTCAACACCAACGATAAGGACTCGAATAGCTACGTGCTGCAGGTTGGTTTGACGGTGACGGATGGTGGTTAATGACGAATATAATGATATAATTAGGAGGTGGTGAATGATGGTTAGACCAATGGTTAAGGTGTCGCCAAATGGGGTGGCTGCATTCCTTTCACCCTATCGTGCGGTTTTGATGATGATGTTGTTGTTGTTATTATATTTATTATTGTCTATATTTACGTCAAAGATGTGTTATTATTGTTATTATTATTATTACTGTTATAATTTCTGATAATTCTATTAAACTTATTATTTCTGATAATCCCTTCCGAGTTCATGGCGATCAACGGACTTTAAAAATATGGCAGCAAAAAAAAGCGACCAAAACGAATCTGAAATTTGAGTCTAAATGTTCAGCCAAAGTTCAATGAGTTCAGAATGAGTTTGAATTACGAACGGGGGGAAATGAGAAAATATGAATTTTTATATTATAAAACTGAATATTTATTCAAAACCGAGTAAAATCTGATACGGGTCGACTCAGTTTCGTAAACTTCTGAATCTTAAAAAGCTCCATCTAATTTGAACTAAAGTAAAAATCAATTGTGCAGTTTTAAAATGTAAAATGATTTTTTTAAAGTCTATTCTCTATTATATTATAAAATATTGCCCTGTGCTTATTCGTTTAGATGATTCTAACAGATTTTTAAACTATGATTTTAAACTATTTATTATAAATTATTATAATTTATTCCAAGGTCGATCAGCCATTTCTGACTCTCAGCAAAAGCTTCTACATCGACAAGAACATGAGCAAAGTTTTGGAAAAATTGAAGGACTTCATGTCTGAAACTGCCAAGGCCTTGAAGCCAGTCGAGGACAACGAGGCTTTTCAGAAGGAAGTGGAAGAACTGCTGAACTTTGAGAAAAGTTTGGCAAACGTAAGAATGAGTTGCAATAAAAATCATTGTGATATAACCTTATAAACGTTGTATATTACGTTAACTATATATATTTGAATTGGTGTTTAAAGTAATTAATATTTAAAATTCATAGCAGTTATTCAGTCGACTTTGTTAATGGTTTGTTAACAATTTGCAATTATGGAACTATTTTAAACTAAACCTGGTTGGGGTCATGGCTAGCGTTAGGTTTACAAAATTAAATTTTAAAAATGCCAACTGTTGTAGACATTATACTGCCTGTAGCAGACCAATTAGAAGATAAAGTTGAGTAATTCAATAGTGAGCCATGGAACACCTGTAATACTGTCATACCTGTAATACTTCTGTAGATCGGTTACTTCAGAAATTACGTAACAATTTAATCAGCGATATTAAATATGTCTAGACATAGAAAATATATAAGCATTATTTGTTTTATAGGAATAAATTATGCGACATATGAATATATAATTAGTTAATTAATTATGAAATGATCTAATTAATTAATTAGTGATACCTCTAATTAACTAACTATTCCAGATCACCATCAGTGAAGAAAAAAAGAGGATGCTGGAAGAGAATAGTTACGTCACAACAATTGCAAACGCATCCGACATTATTGGAAACGTGAGAACAACTGAATTCCACTTTTAAATTTATCTTAAAATACAATCGTCTCTTATTTATTTATTTATTTATTCATCCATATAAAATCATATAACACAAAATTATCATAAACTATGAAGTTTAGATTAACCAAACTTTTTAATTTTACTCCAGGCATTCAACTTCGAGCAGTTTGTGACTTCCATATTCGAACACGTGAACATCACAATATCCGCCAATGAAACCGTTGTTCTCCAGGCTCCCACCTACTTGCAGAAGTTGGGGGAATTGTTGAATAATACCCCGAAAAGGTGAGGTGATTTATTAACAATTAATTTTAAACATTTATAGAACTAATACAAGTTAATCAAATTTAAAAATCTTGATTTTTAATTTATTCATTATCAAGCTTATTTATTTATGATTTTATTTATATTTTGTTACAAAAAATGGAATTTTGGTAATCTTTAAAACTCGATTTAGAGTCATCGTCAACCACGCTATGTGGCAAGTCGTGGCCAGTTATTACACCTACTTACCTCAGAAATTCTTGGACATGAAACAGGATTACAACAAAGTGACTTTGGAATTAAATATTTATTGTCAATTAAAACATTAATTAATGAATTATTTTATTAAAACATCATTAATCTTAATTAATATTACTAATTACCTGTACTTGTATTATCCATTAGTATTTATCACTAGATTCACATTTAGAATAACTTTTAAGTTAGTTAAATAATTTAAATATAATATTATAATATCGCTTAGTCACTAGACCAACATCTAGATTAACTATTAACAGTTTAACAATATAAATATAATATTAACTATCGTTGTGTCATAAAAAACTCTTCTGATTAAAAATTTATTTAAAAATACTTTTTGTATTTGATTAAGTTTTCAATTTGACTCTAATAAGAGTTTGTTTGATTCCAGGTTGTTGCAGGAACCTCTCAAGAGCGTCCTCGCTGGACGTTTTGTGTTTCGCAAACCAGCGACAACTTCGGCATGATGTTGGGCAGTTTGTACGTCAGGAAGTACTTCAATCCGAAAGCTAAAGAAAATGTGAGAGTTTTCAATTTGTCATTTGGTTTTGTAAATCCCCTAATTTCATTTTTATATGAAATTATTTTCCAAAATGGGTCAACAGGGAAAATAATGCATTGTAATTCAAGTTAAATTACTAAAAACTGTATATCTAGTTTTTGTTATTCTTAGGCTGTCGGTCTTATAAGAGATCTCAAAAATGCTTTCGCAAGAATTCTCGATGAGGTGCACTGGATGTCAGAAGAAACTAAACTTGTTGCCAAGGAGAAGGTTGAAGTCTCTTCAGTGTTTTTAATCATTTATTATTATGACATTTATTATGACAATTATTACGATAATTAGTATGACAATTATTACGACAACTATTATGACAATTATTACGACAATTACTATGGCAATTACTACGACAATTACTATCACATTATTAACCAACTTGCATTTTATTTCAAATAACTTCATTTTAAAGCTGATGTAAAATAATTAATTATGTATTATGTATTTATTTATTTATTCAGATTTATGCCATGCATGAAAACATTGCTTATCCCGACTTCATACTCAACGACACTGCCTTCTCTGAAGATTCAAAAGAGGTGAAAGTTCAAATAAAACTTCATTTTGAGCTGAAATTTAAAAAGTTAAATGATAAAAGTTTAAAAAAAACAATTTTAAAAATGGTTTAATAAAAACAATTTAAAAAATGGTTTAATAAAAACAATTTTAAAAAAATGGTTTAATAATAACAATTTTTTTAAATTACATTCTGAAAACTTTTAGTTTCACATGAATCGTTCTGAATTCCTTGAGAACGGACGCAAAGTGTTTCACTCGATTACCATCAACAATTTCATGCAATTGAGAAACAAAGTCGACAAAACAAGGTGGAGACAAAATAATTTATCTTTTGTCAAAAATCTACGCACGGTTTCAAACTTGAATTTATGGTTTTGAGGACCATCTATTGTTTTTTGTTCAAGAATAAATTGAAAATTGTTAAAATATAAACTACACATGAAACACTAGAACTTTAGGAATTAAAACAAAACGATTTTGAGCAATATTATATTAAACAATATAGCTATTATAATTAATTCAATGATTGACAGGTGGGTTGGACATCCTGGTCAAATAAATGCTTTCTACAGTCCAAACAGGAATCAAATCAGTGAGCTTTTAGATTTATGAATTCTTTTTTTAAAATAATTTATTGCATAAAATATTCTAAAATGTAATTTATTTACTTTAGAAATTGTTTAGAAAAAAATATTTTTGTGATTTAGCTTTTCCAGCGGGTATTTTGCAATCACCCTTTTACCACGAAGAAAGTCCCATGTAAGTTGATTATTAAATTTGAATAATTTTAATAATTCCTTAAATAAGTTACATTTATTTTATTAAACAAATAATAACAAATGATTACTTAAAATACTATAAGTCACTATATCATTTAAGGTATCTCAATTTTGGTGGAATAGGCGTGGTTATAGGACATGAAATAACTCATGGATTTGATGATAGAGGTTAGCATTATCTTCCTTAAAAATTTAAGCTTAAAAAAAATGATTTCAATTTGACCAATATAGTCAACAACTATAACAATTCCTTATTTTAAAACTTTCAAAATTATTCTTCAGAACAATTAATTATATTTTTCAGGAAGATTGTACGACAAAAATGGGAACGTCAAGGAATGGTGGTCGAACGAGGACAAAGCCATGTTCATCAACCAGACCAAGTGCATCATCGAGCAGTACAGTAACTATACCATGGATGAAATCAATCAGAAAGTAATGGCAATTATAATTAATATAATATTTTGTAAAATAACATTTGCAAATTAAATTTTAGCTCAATGGGATTCTTACTCAAGGAGAGAATATAGCTGACAATGGTGGATTGAAACAGTCATTTAGGGTAAGAACGCTCGTATCGAAGAAAAATATTGATGTTGATGATAATGATAATAGTAGTAATAACAATAATAAAAACAGTAATTTTGTTTTATCGAGTTCACAATTTATATTAATAATTCATAGAAATTTTAAAACTTCATTCACAGTTATCTAAATTTTGCAAACTTTTAAATGCTTCACAATGTAACAATGTAATGCAATGTTTAAATCTTGCATCTTGATTACATTTTAAAGGCTTACAATGCTTGGACGGCAAAACACGGTGAAGAACAATCACTACCAGGACTGCCATACACGCCCAGACAATTGTTTTTCATCAACTTTGGTCAAGTTGGTGACTGAGTCTGCTACGAACGAATAAATGGGACAATGTTATAAATTTTGAATAGCGAACGCATGAAAAAGAAATTCCAAACTACTACTACTACTAGTAATAATAATAATAATAATAATAATAATAATAATAATATAAAATAAAATTTCAATAGTACAACTGCAATTCCATTTAAAGGTATGGTGTGGAGCTCTAAGACCCGAGTATGCCATGCAATTGCTGAAACAGTCAAAGCATGCTCCTGGCAAGCTAAGGTTTAAGAAAATTTTGATTCTATTTTGTAAATAAAGTAAATAAATTAACTACTTATTAATGTAAATACAACGTTATTATCAATTTTGAAAAAAAGTTTCAACGGACAATTACACTACTTAAATTGTATTTATTAAATTCAGATGTCAAATTGTATCACTTGCAGTTTTAGCAATTTTCAAACAAAATGATTTTCATGCACTCGTTCTAAAGTCACCACTCATCGAAATATTATTTATTCATTATTAATCACTTTTTAATGAATATTTCATGTATCTTGATAACTGATTCATTGAAAATTAGTCATTTCCAATAATTACAATGCCTGATGGTAGTAAATCAAATAAATTGTAAAAACTTGAACATCACAGAAAATCTTTTTATGACTTTATTTTAAAACTTCAGGGTTAAGGGAGCACTGGTAAATCTTGAGGAGTTTGCAGAAGTTTACCAATGTCCTACTGGATCTCCTATGAATCCGACCAGAAAATGTCGCGTTTGGTGAATTGTATTTATTTGTCCTCGATGTAAGAAAATATATTTAATTATAAACTGATTTTTAAAAAGATTTGTACAACTTGACACTTGACAATATATTTATACAATCGTAATCTGCTTCTACATGTTGTCTGTAGTTTTCGAATCGTATTTTCAATGATTCATTTCTGATATCTTCAATATTTTTTTCAGGATCGCTTACCTCATTTTAAATACAAAACTGATATTTGAACTACTTTTTATTGTAAATTGTTGCATAATTAAGCAGGTCGAAGTGAAATAATTTGTGTTGTGAAATAGCGATTGAAATATTTGTGTTGTATAAATTTGTTTCATTTGATTTCTTTCTAATTCATTACTGAAACGATTTATCCCCAAAAATGCTGGTATTATCTTGAATTTTGGTTGCATTTCAAATAGGTGAAGCTTCAATTATTTTTAAATTTTCATTGGAAATTATTGAATAAATTTTTGATGGTTGGTTTCAGCTTTAGAATTCTCGTTAAAGTTACTTCTTATCTATTTTGAATATTGTTTAAAAAAGCTATTTTATTAATTAATATGTACACTTGAAAGCTACTTTTTATTTTGTAAGAAATAAATTGATTTGTGTGATAAATTGTATTAAGTTAAATATTATCTGACCTAATTACCATTTAAGTCTCGTTCGAGATACGAAATAGGAAAATAAAATATTTTTTTTAGCAATTTATTGACACCAAAAACCACTTGCAAACAAGAATATAACAACGCATTTTCCGTTGAAAATAAGAATTAAAAAGGCCATTTCCCGCTTCGTCTGACCTGACATCTCGCGTCAAATTTGAAAATTTGTTAGCACACAAAACCCTACCGACAAAAAATAAAACAGATTCAAGATGAGATTAGACACTTAAATGCACTTTATGGGTGATTACAGAACATTACGCGATAACATTACATAGCAAATATTACAGATTAGCAAAGCCACTAACGTCCGTTGCGCGCTAAATCCAATGAATTGTCGCGAAATGCGAAACGTTTAAAATTTAAAACAAAACAAAGTTCTTTGTATAAATATTTGAATTGGAGGACATTTTGAGAAATTAACGAAAATGTGTGCACGATTAACGTGGTGAATGGAAAGATTTTCGTCCCAACGGGAACAGGGATTCGAGTCTCGTGTTTCTGGCATTTATCTAAAACTTCTACTCATTCATTATTTAGATGGAGGTAAGTCGAGGAAAACTAATCAGACTACTTTGCTTTCTTTAAAAAAATATTACAACAAAATATTACATATTGTATGGTATACATATACAATATAATTATTTACTTATTTCAAAAAATGTATGCCTGATGTAAAAATAAAGACATTAAAATGTCTATTCAGAAAGTTGAAATCTAAGGTCCTAGCCTCGAAACATTTGCTCATCCCAAACAAGGCACCAAACTGAATTCTATTTCTTCATCTTCCCATTAGTAAAACCGAGATCGAGGAAAAAGCAAAAGGTTTTGTCTGCGCATCAACATCGAAAAAATGATGTTGGCTATAAAATGATGGCCCTTGTGACCTCTGTATAAATTATTAATAATGTTAATAATAATAATAATAATAAATAATAATAATAATAATAATAATAATAATAATAATAATAATAATAATAATAATAATAATAATAATAATAATAATAATAATAATAATAATAATAATAATAATAATAATAATAATAATATAATAATAATAATAATAATAATAATAATAATAATAATAATAATATTAATAATAACAAAGTAATAATAACAAGAAAAGTGTTTCTATCTAACGTCCTCGTAGGAATTTGTTGGTGGACACGAACAAGAATGACAGCTTACAAACTTTAGCCATCATCAACAACAACAACAACAATGCCATCACCATCTGTCGTCAACATTACCACAATCGTTATCACAATCATCATCGCCATCGCCGTCGTCGTCATCGTCACAATCGTGTGTGTGGTTTCAACAACGGATGGAGCGTAGTGGACATTTTAAACTGGTGAAACGTCAGCATATCCACTGTCGGCGTCTCTCTCCCTGTGGAGCGATATGGAAGTGCTCATGAGGCTGTCCTTGGACGGAGCCAGGTTTCTCAACTGCTCGAATTTAGAAAAATGAAAATTAAAACATTTATTTTATTTATATTTCAAACTAATTTCAAGGTCAAAGGCTTTGTAACCTTTTATAAAATTAAACAAAATGAAATATAATAAAAATTAAATAAAAAACCTGTAATCTTTACTTGCTTTACATTATTTATGAATGCATGATACGCATGAGGGGCGTGCAGGTTAGCCGAATGGGTTACGTGCCTGCATACGGCGGTAATGGCAACAGTCGTAATGTGTCGTGTTCGAAACCCAGCCTGCACTGCCGCCAGCGCCCTTGGGAAGGAGCGCTATATAAATGGTTACAAGAAGCGCCTCTGACGCTATGCATATGGCGCTATATAAATGAAGTTACAATTACAATTACAATTACAATGATAACAGTAATAATTCTACTTTCAGATAAAAATAAATTTCGCATTTAAGCAAAGACTTATTTATTTAAACTAATATTTTAAGTTTGCTTTGAAATTGGATTGTTAAAAAATTATTAAAACTGCACTCGCCTGGAGTCTGCTCAGCTGTTCTGCACTCCTCAACGAGACCAAAATCCCAGTCAGTTGGTCAGAGCTTTCATTGGCAGAAGATCTGTCAAGAACCAAGACCGCTTCATTATCTGGTCCAGTCAGCGGAAGACCTGGTAGAATTTTTAAGGATAGAATATCAACTTTTGCAAATTAATTATAAAGAATATCATGCCTTATAAGTTAATTTCAAACATAGATGTGCTCATCAGATGCTATCGAAAACTGTGCCAAGTATTGGCACTTTTGAACCAAAGCTAATTACTTTCAATGATGTCAAACAGTTCAAATCGAAAGGTCAAATCGGTTTCAAGCTGACAACATTCATTCATGAATCGCCAATTGCCAAGGGTCACACGGGGTCAACAAACGCCCCGAGCCATCATTGTTTCGAGTCGATAAAAAATTAAGTGCTAATGCGTTGGTAGACGTTTTTTTAGCTGCGTTACTAGGTTATTTTTAATACGTTTTTTTTTATATTTCTAAGAAACCTGTTTCAATTTTATGACGTATTTAAAAGACTAATCAGTAATAAATTAATTAAGAATAGTAATTCTGAAATTGTGTATTCTTAATAAAAAACAAAACAAAAACAATATAGTACATTCAGTAAAACCTTACAACTCCAAATACAAAAGTTTACAATAAGATTTACAAAATCTTTACACATGAACAATTTTATTCTCAGACTCACTCGCTCTAAGGTCTCCCGGCACATATTTATTCCTCTTCAGATCCTTTGTCTGTTGTCTGGTGACGCAGATGACGGCTGTCAGTACGATGGAGATGATGATGCAAATGACCAGGACAACCACTATAATAATGATGTAGAGATCGCTGAAGTGACCTTTGTTGTTGTTGCTGCTGTTATTGTTGTTATTATCTTCTAGAGCTTCTTTTGGCTGCTCTAATGTCTTTTGCTGGTGCATTTCCAAGTGAGCCAAACATTCTTCAAAAACAACTTCAAGACACGACAGTTTAGAAACTAAGGGCTGTTCGCTGGAGTCCTGGGCTAAGAAAGTCAGCTTTGCTCGACAATGGTTATGTTGCTTGATGCCGGATAAATAAGAATTCCAGGATATTTTCCCAGTTTTGGATTCTAAAGAGAACTGGCCAAATTCGTTACCCGATACTATCCGGTAAGCCACTTCGCCGTGTTTATCAGTATCTTTGTCCGTTGCAAGGATTGTCGTCAGGTGCTGGGCAAAGCTCAAGTTACCTTGCAGAAGCAAACTTTCTCCATTTTGACAGGAATCAGACTTAGGATAGACCCACTGAGGTGGGTTGTCATTAACATCGATAATGTCGATGAAGACGCTAGAAGAATCGTTCCCGACGTAGACGTTGAATTCATACCTACTTTGTAGCTCTCGGTCGATGGGCACTTTAGTGAATATCGCGCCAGATAAAGGTTCGATGTCGAAAGGTAGTTCCGATGCTTTCATCTTTTGATCGGAGCGAGAATCCACAATATTGAGATTAAGAGGAGATAAAGGAAAGAGAGAGTATTGAAAAATATTGTTCGGTGGAAGATCTGGGTCGACAGCTTTAACCCAGCCGACGATGAAACCTGGTGCCATATTTTCCATCAGGTCGAATTTAAACCAAGGTTGTTCGAATCTAGGCAATTCATCATCAACGTCGAGTACGGTAAGGTTAACTAGGGTCTTGGCCACGTGCCTGTATGATGAATTATCGCCCGACAACTTGCCTCCTTTAGCGAATACATGGAAACTATAAAAGTCGCTTTGTTCTCTATCGAAAGACACCAAAGCAACCAGAGTGCCAGATTCGTGATCTATTCCAAACAGGTGCTCGAAGTGTGGCTCGATGAAATAATCGCTCCTGCTATTCTCCGGATCAGTGTCTAGATCTTCTATTTCGAGAGTCAAAATACTGACGCCGACGGGGTTGTTTTCTCGGATGGAGGCCGAATACGTGTGCTTAGAAAACCGAGGAGGGTTGTCGTCTACGTCGTTGACGATGAGATTGATTTGAAGTGAAGTCGATAGCGGAGGATTGCCCATGTCCTCGCACTTAATGTTGATTTTGTGGAAACCCTCCTTTTCCCTGTCCAGTGGCTCTCTGACGATGAGTTGAAACGAATTGGCATCCAGTCTCGTCATGTAGAATAACTTGACATCTTCGACCCCGCAGTCAACCAGACCACCCTCGCCAGGGTCGCTGTCATGGGCCATAATCTGAGCTAGGATGAAATCAGCTGCATTGTTTTCCTCGATGATCAGATTTTCGGGGTTGCTTCCTCTGTAGCGCGATTCGACGGTTATGGCTGGGGCGTGGTTGTTTGCATTGACGACGTAGATGACGACGTTCGTAGATGTCGGTATCTCGTTTAATCCAAAGTTTTCGGCAAAGATTACCAGCTGATAAGGTGATGGGAGGTGGCGATGGTTTGCCACTTTTGATATCAACTTGATCTCACCTGTCGTCTTATCAATTGAGAACAACCGGCCGTAGATGCTTGCTGTTTTTTTGGCGAAGTAGTATTTTATACGAGCATGCGGTCCTTCATCTTTATCGGTGGCTTTGACTGTCAAGACAGAATATCCGACGGGATTGTCTGGTCCTATTTCTGCTGAGTACTGCGATTGTTCGAATACGGGTTGATTGTCGTTTTCGTCGTCAACGTAGATGTTTATAGTTGTTGATCCGGTCCTAGGTGGAGTTCCCGAATCTTCGGCAGCAACAACAAGTCTGTAGGAACTCCTGGTTTCACGGTCCAATTCTCCCGTCAAAACCAGACGCAGATCAACAATCTTGTTCAACGAGTTTCGTTGGACCTCGATCTGGAAGGGCGAGGATGTTGGATAAATGGAGAAGGTCAGTTCTGCATTTCTGCCGCCGTCCTTGTCAACTGCAGGTGGAAACTGGAATATGACCCCGGGTTGCGAAAGCTCGGATACGTGAACCTCGTAGTTCTTCTCTGCAAACTCTGGCGAATGATCGTTGATGTCGACTATTTCCAAGTTCAGCCTCAAACCTTCGTGGCCGTCGACATGGAGATCAACTTGTATGAAGCACTTTTCGGCCGTCGGAAAGCACAATTCCTCACGATCTAGTCTGTCGATCGTAAATAACTTTTGACTCTGACGATCGAATCTCAGCAGACGAGTCCAGTCTGGATTTGTGGACACGAGACTTACCTCCGGGAGTGGTCTGTTCTTGGAAAACTTGTAGTGCTTCGACAGGTCGAATAATTCCGCGTTTGTACCGCTCTCCTCAAAAACTTTCAAATCCAAAGTGTTCAAAACATTCCTTTTGCTCTGTGCATCATGTTGAAAGCTGCCTCCGAGAAACAATTCGCAAAGCAAAATTCCAAAATAAAGCGCTCTCCTGTTCAACATCTTGATTTATTTTTTTTTCTATGTTTGTTTTTAATCTTTGTTCCTCCTCACAAATTGATTCCCAAGCTTCATCTCCATCGTCTTCGGTTCGTCAAAAATCTGGAAGAAAAACTAACATCAGTCGAAGTTAAGGAACGTTTCAGGAGAATTTCGATTGAAATTGAGAACAACGCGAAATGAAATCGTCAGAATGTAGAACCAAGGATCAATAATACTCTAACATAACACAAAGCTGTTTACAATTAGCCTGGCCACTAACTTTGAGACATAATTAACTCAAACTCCATTAATAATGAGCGCTTTCAACAACAACAACAATGTATCGAGATAACAATATCAGCTAACCAATATAAAGCCTAGTGTCTCGAAGTTAGAGTCGCTTGCAAAATCTAATTTGAAGGTCAAATACGAGTTGACATTTCGAATTGGAATTGTAAATCAAATTGTTTTTACAAGTTTACAAATCATAATATCACATGTTTTATTTTTTATAAAATGGTTTCATTTCGACAAAAAAATAGTTAAAAATGAGCAGACTAAAAGTAATAACGGTTGCCGTAAATATCTCAGTTGTCACAATTTCATCAAAGAATGATTACTTAAAAGTATGCCAGAATCAGAATTATTTGGAATTATCAATAATAATAATAATAATAATAATAATAATAATAATAATAATAATAATAATAATAATAATAAATAATAATAATAATAATATAATAATAATAATAATAATAATAATAATAATAATAATAATAATAATAATAATAATAATAATAATAATAATAATAATAATAATAATAATAATAATAATAATAATAATAATAATAATAATAATAATAATAATAATAATAATAATAATAATAATAATAATAATAATAATAATAATAATAATAATAATAATAATTGTGCAAGTCAAACGAGTGAAGCAACTCGTCTGCCTTTGTTCTTAAAATGCTTAAAATGTTCGTTTGTTCGCGTAATAGCCACTAAAATAGGCACATTTGTCTGCATTTGATGCTGAAGATGATAAACACCTATCGTAATTATTAAGTTTTATTGCAAATATTATCAGTAATACTGACAGTAATTAATATTATTGTGGTTTTAAATTACGATATAACGATTCCGCCTGCAAGAGTTAATATTTGACAACATGGTTATTTGCATGAAATTGTGTCACTTGCTCTTCGTAATTTATTAGGTGCAAACAGGGATCAGTTTCAAATTTCAGATGCACAAAGCAAATGACACAAATTTCCACGACAGACCTCACATCATCGCATCGTCACATAATCATTTTCTTCACATCCACACCCAACAAATTCATCAACATGCGATTGTGTTGGTGTGTTGTCATTTCATATCCACTGTGTACGTGCATGTAGCATTGCATCTTTATTTTTACATTTATTCATGTACTATTTATTTAAATAATTAATTTAACATTATTATTTAGCATTATTTACCAATTTATGTGTGTATCTTTCAGAAATAATTACATTTTAGCATTTTACATTTTAGATAACACGTGGAAAACAAGAGAAAACATGTGGAAGTTTTTAAACAAATAACTCACGTTTTCATGTGGCTTCATTCGATCTCGGATATTACAAACCTTTGTATATTTCTACTTTTACATTTACAGAAAACAGAAAAGACAATGGCATAATTTATCTAGCGCCAAACGAATACCATCTGACCGTGCATCAAATACCTATTCCCAAAAGTTGATAACGGTTGAGCAACGGGACAATGTTCTTCCATTAATGAAACCAGAAACCACTCCCTCCATCAATCTACTTTGTAAATCAATCCAGTAGCGGAAAGATTTCAAAATTCAAAGAGCTACTAATCAAACTTGAATCATCAAATGGCTAGAAGAAAAAATGGGTATTCTCGTTTTATGAATTAATTAGTTATTATTTTTTAATTACTTCTACGGTCTTTGAATATGAGAAATAACGACAAAGGCAATTTGTATTTCTGCAGAATATGACATCAATTGTTTTCACAGCAACAAAATGCAAAAAAAATAACCTTTGAATATAGTTTCACAGAAACGCAAGAGACCAAAACAGAGAAGAATTTTTGCACGATTACATCGAAGAATAAAAATAACTTAAACCATCACGGCCAAAGATGGAATGAAGCGACAATTGATTTAAAATCCCCACCGGGATCTTTCCAGCTGGAGTTAGTCATGACGAACACGTGGAGATGTTACCATGGAGATGATGAATGCGAGTCATTAGCGTTCCGTTGTGAAGATTGTTTGAACTTTAATGAATCTGCCATGTTTTATTGACTGCACTGATGTATACATCGTGATGTATGTTGTAAGTGTGTAGCAGTTTTATAAGGAAGAATTTACGTATTTGTTAAATTGTAATTATTTTTACTAAATTAAAATTGCTATTATTGTTGCTACTTCGAGTTAATTTATTAAATTATACCATTATTATCGCTATTATTTATTATTTATTATTTAGTTATCAAATGAAACACCGTTTGATTTGTTTTTTCATTAGTACATTTAATAAGAGGAGATTTTAAGGAAATGTTCAGATTCCCATCATATTATGACACCAGATTTAGTGGAATCGTTTCATTGGAGGTGACGGGAATATTTATAGTTTCCGAAGATCCTTTGAGTGCACTGACGATGATATACGTCCAATTTGTCCTTTCAAATAGAATGATGAAGAACATATGTCTACTCAGAAGCCTCTATGGAGTGTTAGTGAATTAATGGGTGACTGCATTAGTGTGAGTGAGTGAGTGAGTGAGTGATTGAGTGAGTGAGTGAGTGAGTGAGTTAATGAGTGAGTGAGTGAGTGAGTGAGGAGTGAGTGAGTGAGTGAGTGAGTGAGTGAGTGAGTGAGTGAGTGAGTGAGTGAGTGAGTGAGTGAGTGGTGAGTGAGTGAGTGAGTGAGTGAGTGAGTGAGTGAGTGAGTGAATGAATGAGTGAGTGATTCATAGACAAACATATCCGTCAACATGGCCTCAAAACAATCAACACGGACTTCCTACCGATCAAATATCAAAAAAACAATAAACGATGAAATATGGAAACAGAATTTTCTATGCTATCATGAGTCAAGGTCAATTTAGATATTTATGTATTTATTATATCTTTGTATGCAAATTAATAATACTAATAATAATAATAATAATAATAATAATAATAATTTTAATAATACATCAACAACAGTTGCTGTGGCTGTCATTGTTATTTTGTATATCTTTCGATGGAATGCATGTAATATATCATGACATTTATTTGAAATTTATGAATTTATGTTGACCTTCTGATAATATTAATGATTTTGAAACTGTGCTTTTCGGATAGAGTAACTTTAATAATAAAGAGAATAATTTTTAAGCAACACCGTCTTGAAAAGCCTGCTAAAAAATGAATAAAAATAAATAAAAAATAATAATAATAATAATAATAACAATAATAACAAGTCAAATGAAACAGCATACTACCTTAAGCAAATAAAAATTGCAAGATTTGAAATTTTACGAGACTATAATAGAGTGGGTCTTCTAACTGTCAACAATTCAAACAATTTTCTATGCAATTTTATTACACACACACACACACACACACGTAAACATACAGGACACAAAAACAATTTCGACAGCAAAAAATGGAACAATTTGGCGTAGTAGGACCGTGCAGAGGGTTGTAATTTGGTTCGAATTTAATTCGCTTCATTCGCCAACAATTCGGTTAATTTTCGTCCTCGGTTGAGCTTCGCAATTTTCTATCGTCAAACATCGGTTACAATGACAATAATATCACAATCAGTAATATTAATAATAACAGCATCAACAACAATAGCAACAACAACAACGACGACGAGGACGACGAGGACGACGATGACGATGACGATGATGATGATGATGATGATGAGATGATGATGATGATGATGATGATGATGATGATGATGATGATGATGATGATGATGATGATGATGATGATGATGATGATGATGACGACGACGACGACGATGATGATGATTAGTGTGATGGTTGCAGGTAACCTGTTGCTACAAATTAATTGAACAATTAAATTCTGGCGAATCATTCTCTCATTTTTACCAACGTTATTTTTTTTAGAGCTTAAATGATAATGATTTCTTTCTTTCAAACATAATGTGATTCACTAAAAATACTAGAAATAATATTCTGGGGCCAGATTTGGCGCTAGTTCAAAAGTCGTTCAGGTGCAAGTGACCTTAGTTTGAGTTCCTAGGGGCAGCAATCGTTACGTGTCGTGTTCGAAACCCAGCTTGTTCCACCACAAAACGACGGCGTTAGCTGAGCTATATAAATGATCTAAGCATTAATCCTTTAATGCTCGAGACATACAATTTCACCCAATATTATTGCTATTATTATTATTATTGTTATTATTATTATTATTTATTATTATTATTATTATTATTATTATTATTATTATTATTATTATTATTATTATTATTATTATTATTATTATTATTATTATTATTAAAAAAAAATACAAAAATAAACGAATAATTGATAAATGGCGTTCCATGAATATCATTGCGTTATCGCATCTTTCGATGGAATTGTTTTTCAGTTTATATTTCCACGTTCTCTTGATGTCGGAGCCAAAAGGCCTATAGAATAGTTGATGACGATGACGACGACGACGACGATGGTGACAATGATGACGAAGACGATGGCTGTGATGGTGACAGGCAACAATGGCTAGAAATTTGATTTAAAATAAAATTTGAATTCTGTCGAAGACCTCTCCCATTTATATCAACATTTTTTTTTAATCTCACGATTCTAAGATCTCTCGATAAATCAGTTCAATGATTTTTTTCTACCTTTGATATTTTTAGCAATATATTAATATTTCATTGGCAAAATTTTGCAATTGGATATTTAAAGTCTGTGTTTATGTTTAATATGTAATATTTCAGAAGTTAAGAGCATTGCTTCATGAATGAATACTATTTTTTTTCTAAAATTTTATAATTAAATGAAGTCATACAATATATTTTTTGTTGTTTCATAATACATAATTATTATACTGACGATAAAGAAATAATTGAGTAATTATTAAATTAACTAGGAACAATTACTATTACCGACTCGTCATCGTGAGCTTCACGTACAACTGATCAGTTAACAACTTATTAGTTAATAATATCGCTAGGTACTAAATTTCACTTGTTAACAACATCATTTATTAAACTCATTAGTTAAACAACTTACCATTTAACTTATTCATATCAACTTATCAGTTAATAACTTCATCATTTATTAAACTCATTATTAATCATCAGCATTAGTTAAACAACTTATCACTTAAATATTCATATCGACTTATCAGTTAATAAATTCATTATTTAATAACTTGACTCTTTGTCAACAAAATACCTGAAACACCTACAAAACTCAAACCTGTTCAATGACGACCAGAAAGTACTTAAGACACCTCACATGTCTCGAGACTGTGGGTCATTGAGATCATTAAAAATGGTTTTATAGTCACATTCTGCCATTAAAGTAATTTTTTTAATATTTAATCTTTTTATTTTTATTTCAGATCTATTTTTTCTATATTTTTTATAAATTTTGTTCTCGTTAATGCATAATTACCTGTTAATTTTCAGGTGATATTTCACACTGATGAGATTAAGACAGGTGAGTGTGAGTCAAGATATTGTTCGTAATGAATTTCATTTCTTAGGTAGTTTATTAATTTTATAATACTGTTTGTTAAATGTTGTCACATGTTTTCTGAATTGATGTCGATAATTCGATTTAAAATAAAACAATAACTCATAATTTAAATAACCAAAATTATTTTCGATTAAATTCAAATTTAATTCAATAAATTCATACGTAAAACCTCGGATTAATTACAATCCCAACATTAATCTAAATGCATTCCCAGGAGACATATTGTCATCAGACTCAGACATTAAAAGATTTTAGAAGGCCACATTTAATCATCGAACTCTGCGTTCGAAATTAATTGAAATCGAGAAGATCATTTCGTTCCTAATCCATTGTTGACCAATTGCAAAGCTTCTCTGCTCATAAAGGGTCAGAAATGAATGAATGAATGAATGAATGAATGAATGAATGAATGAATGAATGAATGAATGAATGAATGAATGAATGAATGAATGAATGAATGAATGAATGAATGAATGAATGAATGAATGAATGAATGAATGAATGAATGAATGAATGAATGAATGAATGAATGAATGAATGAAATGAATGAATGAATGAATGAATGAATGAATGAATGAATGAATGAATGAATGAATGAATGAATGAATGAATGAATGAATGAATGAATGGAATGAATGAATGAATGAATGATGAATGAATGAATGAATGAATGAATGAATGAATGAATGAATGAATGAATGAATGAATGAATGAATGAATGAATGAATGAATGAATGAATGAATGAATGATGAATGAATGAATGAATGAATGAATGAATGATGAATGAATGAATGAATGAATGAATGAATGAATGAATGAAATGAATGAATGAATGAATGAATGAACAAAAAAAATGAATGAAAGAACAATTTTCAAATAAAATCTTAAAGCATATCTGACAAACATCAATCTCTGGATGTGAGCGTTCCCAGCAATCGACAATATTTTCATTTCAAACTTGCAGACGATAAATGTACAAATGCAATCGATGATGCTCAACATTATTTTTCCGTGTTATTCGCAAAAATGAACTGATCCCTATTATTATCACTATTATCAACATTATTATATAATAATAATAATAATAATATAATAATAATAATAATAATAATAATAATATAATAATAATAATAATAATAACAACGAAATTTATTTTTGCACAGATAGTAATTACGCGTGAGACTTTTAATAACCTGTGGGAAGAAAAGCTTGAAGGTCAGAGAGTCAGCGATTGAAACAAGAAAAACTAAGAAAAATTGTTTTTCTAATAAATGTCTTTGAATTGAAATCTTTATTTAAAATAATACGATTTTTAAAAGTTTCGTCAGTTAATTAAATTGTTATTTATTAAGTAATTGCTATTTAGCTAATAATTGTTAATTATTAAATAATTAATTGTTTCAATTTATAGGAAATCAGTAAGCAGCTGTTAGCTGTTGTTGACCAAATGTGGTGATGTAATTAAGAACTTTCTCACCATTTATGTAGCGCCTACTTGTATTATTCAATGTTCAACAAAAGATCGAATTTGTAAGCACTAACGTGGGAAAAATAATATTATTAAATTATTAAAAAAATTATTATTTGCATTATTAATGTCATTATTATCTATTAATAGTATTGTCATTAAGATTATCAAATAGCGACCTAATCATACACCAAGTTAATCGATAAGCAAAACTTTGACGGTCTCTTAGAAATAAGAGACAAGATTTTCTGTGAAATTTTATAATTTTTAGACATTTGAATTTTTATTAATTCTTTTAATTAATTTCATCCTATAAATTAAATTAATTTGAAATATTTTATTTTTTTTTATATTTGAGAGAAAATTCAATTTCCAGCAAATTATGAATAAATCAGCTGCATCCGTAAAGTATTCATTATGTTTAATATACAATTATATTTAATTAATGCTTCCATGTTTCAATAATTCTACCAAATATAATTCTGTTATTACTGAATAATGACGATATTAATAAAAATCAGAATGATGATTATAACAATCAAAACCTGATTACGTCTGAGCAATTGTTGGCAAAATTAAGAACTGTCTACGAAGAATAAGTGACGCTCAAAGGAGTCAATAATTATAATTTATAATAAACCAATTTTAGGACGATCGACTCCTCCCATAATTAGCAACTGTCCTTTGCTTGATGATGCTGATGATATTAATAAATTGTGAATAATAATAATAAATAATAATAATAATAATAATAATAATAATAATAATAATAATAATAATAATAATAATAATAATAATAATAATATAATAATAATAATAATAATAATAATAATAATAATAATAATAATAATAATAATAATAATAATAATAATAATAATAATATTAATATTAACAAAATCATTTCCAATGTCAAAATGTTTCAAATAGTATAATCATATGATACATAATAAACTCATGCACTCGTGTTTATTAGCACCATCATCATCATCATTATCATCATCATCCTCCCTACATTACGCCAGGTACCAGTTAATAACCACAAGACTTAGGAGCGCTTTCATCTTCAAAGGCAAGTTGTTGTTGTTGCAACAACACACATCAACAACAACAACAATAACATCAACAATTATGAATTTATCATCAATTACCTACTGCGCATGTTATCATTAGACTGTGATGATGATTGTTGCGATGATGGTTGGGATGATGACGATGATGACGATGATGATAATGATGATGCTGACAACGACGATGCATTATTATAAGTTTTTATAATAAAAGCAGCAATCTTTATTGATTTTAATTTTGTATTTCAGTCAATGCCGGAAAGATGTTACCATGGCAACAGAATTCTATTTTTGGTTGTCGATGAAATGCATTTCTGCCTTGGTTATAGTTTATACTACTAAAATGTAATTAATTGATAATGCGTGCTAATTAAGATGTAGTGCCTGTAATTACCTGTATACAGGTAATACATTTGCATATTCAATAACTTTTTTTTAGCAAAAGTTCACAAGAGGAAAGAAAAAAATTCTTTAACCTCTAAAAATTCTCACCTTGCAATCACTGATCGTCTCTAACAAAACATAACAACAACAACAACAATAACAACAACATTTCCAAGGCAACAAAATACGGCGGCAAAATAGCAACATTAATAACAACAACAACAACAACAACAGCAACAACAACAACAACAACAACAACGATTATCTCACCTCCAAAATCATGCAACTGGAAATCCGTCGATAACTCAGAAAATCAAGTAAATTGAATTCTTAAATCGGAACAAGATTTTTAAGTTTTTAAAATTTTCGTTAACAATTTTTTTTATTGCAACTTTAAAATTTAACCCAAATAAAATGTTGATGTGCAGATGCAGTTGTGTACGAAGAACTAAATAGTTAATAATAATTAAAATTTATTATTATTATTACTAGTACTTACTATTACTACTTGTTATTATTATTATTACTGTTATTACTACTACTTACCGATGCGTGCATAAGTCCCAAACGACGACTACAAGCAACTGACTCATTGAGAGACGTTATCAGACCATTTCAATGCTTCACAATCAATTGCTGCAACGTATGAACCTTTCATTGTTATTATTATTATTATTTCATTATTATTATTTCATTATTATTTTTTTTTTGTTATTTATTTATTTTTTATTATTATTCTTAGTATAGAAGGCTAAACACTTTAAAATTTCATTGCTCTACAATTATACTTTGAAAATCGATTTATAATATTAATATTCTTAATAGTGATAACATAGTAATAGTTATTACTATTATTATTACTAATGGCGTTGGTATATAATTAGATGTAAAACAATCTATCACAAGAGTTATAATATATTTTTTATTTATGATTACAATTTTAATTATTTAAAAAAAACAATAAAAAATCATCCCACAAATGGTTTACGTCTGCTGCAAGCTTTCGCTATCAAGTCTGTTGTTTAGAAGCTAATAATTCACTGACAAAGTGATAATTTACGACCACATGTCACTCGTTTTAATGCATGCATCAGTATCTTGTATCTTGTTTCATGTTTTGCTATCGTGTATCTTGATACGTATCAGATCATTTGATGTTTTGCGGGGTGCCAACATTCAGTTCTTAATTTATTATTTATAGTTAATTTGAAAAGAAAACAGCTCTAAGTTTGTTAGTATATGTTCTTGTGTGTGTGTGTAGAGTAATGTTTTATTAAAGTCGGTTGCATATCTAGATGATTAGGAAGATTCTTGTGTGTGTGTGTGTATATTTATCTGTGAACGTCCATTACATAACTAGATAATTAGGAGTGTGTTATCACAAAGAGATTCCAATATCTGGGCCCGGTAACTAGACTCATTAAGATGTTCTTGAGATTAAAGAGTTTTAAATGCGTAAACTTGAAAAGATTTTGAAATTTTCGTCGATGCTGCCATTATTACAACAATAGATGCAAAGGATTGCTTGACAGATTTGTTAATTAAACTCACAAGTTATTAAAGGACTCATCGGTTGTGGTATTGTTGTTGCTATAAGTAAATTGTTAACATGTTATTAATAAATTAATATATTTAAGTAGTTATTATTATTTTGTTATTATTATTATTATTATTATTATTATTTATTATTATTATTAATATTATTATTATTATTATTATTATTATTATTATTATTATTATTATTATTATTATTATTATTATTATTATTATTATTATTATTATTATTATTATTATTATTATTATTATTATTATTATTATTATTATTATTATTATTATTATTATTATTATTATTATTATTATTATTATTATTATTATTATTATTATTATTATTATTAATAGTTTGTTTATGCTGCTGGCTTCATCGGGTGCTGAAATATTGAAGGCAATTTAATTGTGGACCTCGCATCGTATGAAATGGTGTTCGATGACGTGTGAAGTTCTCAAACTTTCACTCATTCAACCATGTGGAACGTTTCAGCACGAAGAGGTCAGTCAAGCTCTCTGATCTCATATTATTATTATTACTATTATTATTATTATTATTATTATTACTATTATTATTATTATTATTACTATTATTATTATTACTATTATTATTGTTTATGTTATTATTACATCACACGATGATGATGATGATGATGAGGAGGAGAAGGAAGAGGAGGAGGAAGAGAAAGAGGAGGGTGGACTTTCACCATTTTGGTGAGCCAGGATATTGAATACAGGTGCGTAGAGATAAACAGACATTTAAACAGGTGTTTTTCTTAAAAATCTCTCATTAACGACACAATGTCATACAGGTGTTGTAGACATTTTTGTTGACAACGTAAGAGCCAATATCTAATAACTGATATTTTATTAATTAATGTATAATAAATTAATTCATAATTTCCACATTGTTGATCGTTCAAGAAGATTTTTATTAATAATTTAATAATAACAATTTCATTAATTATTGAACGACACAAATTTTCCGCAAATCGACTTATTTGTAATTAGCAATATTCTGATCATTAAGTTTCCACACAAAGGAAGCAATAAGCCTGACAGTCTCCGTTCATTTGCTCACCACTGACTGAGGTCGTGAGAAACTTCAATATTAGAATTTATATTTATTTTTATTCTCCATAATTCTTAGTGCCTGAGACAACCGTTACAACTTGTCATTCGTAGAAATTCACATCGAATTGATGAATAAATAAACTATAAAGCGAAAAACAATAATCTGGATCCGAGTTAAAATCGAATTCATAGAAACGACGAATGCCGCGCGGAGGTCTGACTTGTAGACTTTTTAAAATAACAATCAGTGCAAAACCTGTCTCAAGGTTGGACTCATAAGTAGCACAGTTTTCCAGAATGCTTTTTAAAAAAAAATCAAGTGATCAAGAAAACGAAGCTAAGCATAATTAACGCAATCAGTTGATCGGTTCAGTTAATTAGAGTTAATGATGTCTTTATTGGTCAAGATATGCCTGGAATTCTTATGAAGCTGAACATGCAACATTGTAGAACTTCAAGAAAGATTTCGTCTGTTGCAATGAGTACAAAGTCTTGAGCTTCGTCGGAAATATAGATATCGAGGCTTGAATTTTTTTTATTCATCATCATCATCATCATCATCATCATCATCATCGTTCTAATCACCGCCATAGTTCTCATCGTATATAATCGTCACTATCATAGTTGTCACCCCAATCGTCGTCATCATCGTCACCGTCATCAATTCTTGTCGATCAATGAGATGGTGATGATAACGAACCAGCAAATGAAACAGCACAAGTATAAGAAATTCTTATAAAAAAAAACAGTCCTAATCATCTAGCTAGGTAAAGGACGCTAATAAAACAGGTTTTTTTAGCACTTAGTAGTTACAATAAGAATAACAATAACTTTAATAACAATAATGATAACAATAACAACAGCAACAACAGCAACAACAACAACAACAACAACAACGATAATAATAATAATAACAATAATAATAATAATAATAATAATAATAATAATAATAATAATAATAATAATAACATCTGAAATTGTTTGGCGTTAGCATTAAGGAGACCACATTTATTCTACACAGCACCCAGAGGCGCTTTGTGGTGGAACAAGCTGGGTTTCGAACACGACACGTAACGACCACCGCCCCTAGGAACTCAAACCAACTAAGGTAACTAGCACTTGCACGATTTTTAAATTAGCGCCAATTCTGCTTCCAAAAACGGAACTCTTAATCTTTCCAAAAGACTCACATTCATGTAAAGGAAAGTAATAAGCATCGCTTAAACACTCTGGAATTGCTTTTCCGTCGATTTTGAAACCACATCCAAGCATGCATTTTTACTCTGGGCATATTCTTTAAAAAAAATTACGTTTACAGTTTTTACAATTACTCTGAGTAATAATTCATAATTATGAACGTTAACAATTCATAATTATTAGCATTAGTCCTCACCTAATAGAACGTTAGAGCAGATTTTAAATATCTATTCAGGACACCTTTCCACCTGAGGTGCATATTACAAGGAAAAACACAATGTAAGCACAAACATAATATTCTTTTTCTTTTTCTTATTTTTATTATTATTATTATTGTTATTATTATTATTATTATTATTTTCATCATCATCATCATCAACCGTGCACGCCGCAAAAAATCTGAAAATGGAAAAGTTTTTCACTGGAAAACCTTTAGAAAGACAATGACTATTCCAGCACTCGATAATGGAAAGTTAAGCAAAACAAGAGCTTCTTCATCCGGTTGGGTGGTCTTGGTGATGAAGATTTCAATTTTGTTTGTTTGTTTGAGAATCTTAAATTGGTCAATATTGCTGCTTGCAGATTCAATTGCTGTTGCTATTGAAAATTGAAAAACTTGCTGGATGCTTATTGAATTTAAAAAATAAAAAATGGCAGCGCCACCTAAATTCTCATCATCGATTGTTGCATGTAAATAACTCTTGAATGAAAGTTTAAAAAAATTCTTTGACCAGCTTAATTAGAGGTATCTGAATTAAATTTACGAAACGAAATCAAAGGGAATACATTAAATACAAATAAAGTTGAAGCCATACAAGCAGGTAGTACATTCGGTTGAGATACAGTCGGAAGAATACAACTTAACTGAATGCACCATATAAACAGTGTCAGATGTTCAGGCAGACAGCCTATAGTACAAACCATATACTAAATACTTTAATAATTTAGTAGATAATTTAATAATTTAGCAGATATTCTAATAATTTAGTAGATATTTTAATAATTTAGTAGATACTTAGTAGAAAGTAGACTCGAGTCGGTCCGAATTTTGAGTTTTAAAAATTCGAGTGAATTTGAAAGTCCAGTTTGAGAGCAAATAATTTGAATTGGTTTAATTTTATTGTTAATGTTCTAAAGAAAAGAGTTATTTGTCCACTATTTGTTTTACTCATTTTGATATTTTTGATATTTCAAAAGTATTTAAATATTTCATATTATAAATTATGGTATATATTTTTTAAATAACACTATTTTTGTTAAATTTTACATTTAAGAATCTATTTTTGTTTCATTTTTAAGTTCTGAATAACTGGAGCTTTGCGATATTTCCAATATTTCCATGACTAATTGGATTCTTAAACTTATTCAGAAGCCGATCTTTTACGTCGAATTTTAATCTTATGGCCTTTTGTTGTTGTTGTTGTTGTTACTATTTATTGTTGTTGTTGCTGTTGCTGATGATGGTGATGATGATGATGATGCTATTGTTACTATTTGTTGTTGCTGTTGTTATAGTTGTTTATCAGTTGTTTATCTCACCTGGATGATAACAATAACAACAACAACAACAACATTCAATCTGCAACAACAACAACAAAATTAAAACATTCAACATTTTAATCGAATCATGATGACGAAAAGCCTCACACCTTAAAAAAAGAAAGCAAACTTAAATTCAAACCCAGGATTAACTTTTAACCTTAAATGATGATGAATTTTAAAATGTTTCAATGCTTAATCATCAAAGATGCTAATGCTAATCATGGAGGGATTATATTTTGAAATTTGACTACAGGATGATTCAGTTGTCATCGCCATAGTCATCATCATCTTCACTGTCATTGTCGTCAAACTAACCAGTGCAGTTAAATTGTAAAGAATGCTAAATAAAATAAATTAATATAATAATTAAAACTATTACGAGTAATAAATGATGATTGTTCGTAATAAATAAAAATTATAAATAAATAACATTGTTTTTAAACAAGTGACTTAATAATAAGCCTAGATGAAAATTGGTCCACAAATCGATTTTGTGATTCACTGAAAAATTTAAACAGCAACAACAAAGTTTGCAACTCGAGTTTACAACGATGTTGTGGTTGAACAGGTGTTCACGTCAGGTTTAAATGTGTAATCGTGCAACTACAACAGGTGAACAATTGTATGTAATCATTTATAAATATATTATGTAATAACTTAAATTTAAATTACATAATAACTACATCATGTGATTAAGGTGATTAAGTTCGCAAGCATGTTGCTGCTGAAATTATAAGACAAAAATACATTTCTGAATGTGGACCAGGATATGGAAATACAATAATATTAATATAAATAAAAATAAATATAATAATTACAAATAATGATAATAAAGTTAAATAAATATAATAAAGTAAGTACAACATAATAAAAAAAATTAAACTTGTTTTTTAGGAATCCATCTTAGCATTTTTTTTTAATAAATAAATTTTATTTTTTCAAATTGAATGGACTTTGCAATAAATTCAGAAGGAACAACTTTTTCTTGTTTTGACTGGCTCCCGTCAAAACGTGGCTCTTTGAAGCTGAGAAATCTCTGCTCAGAATGATGAATGCCAGGTCAATGGAGGGGAATTGTTCAAACTTTTAGAAAAATTTTCCAGATTTTTTAAAAAGTTTTCCCTTTAAACTAGCAGCTGTTGTTTAACAGATTGTTTGATTTAAACTTTAAAATAAAATAATGTGTTTTTTTTCTGAAATAGTTGTAATAATTAATTCTGATATAATTTATGAAGAATGTTATTAAACAAAATGATAATACCAATGTTAACATTAGTAATAATAAAATATTAAATGTGAATATTGTGAAACCTTTGAAAACATAACATGCATTAATAAGTCAATTTCTTGTTAATTATTAAGTAATGTCAAATTTATTAATTTAACTTCCGTTAAATAACCGTTTTAAATTTTTTAAATATATTCAATTCGGTCTTATTGCTGTCTCGGAATTGGAAAGGTGAGCTTTATTAATCAACTTACCTGTTCAATTCAGGTGAGTCCTTCAGCAACTTATTCGAGGACAGATGTGAGTTTTTGAA
The DNA here is from genome assembly GCA_021613335.1 of Whitmania pigra. NCBI lineage: Eukaryota > Metazoa > Annelida > Clitellata > Hirudinida > Haemopidae > Whitmania > Whitmania pigra. The sequence goes on along the minus strand of JAJTWR010000275.1, from coordinate 2,081,713 downwards.
TGGTTAAAGACTGAAATTAAGGACATAGTTTTAAAAAAAGTTATTTCACAATTATTATTATTATTATTATTAAAATCAATATTGATTTTGTTCACATAAATTGTTACTTACATATATTTATAACCGGTGCGCGGCAGTGCCGCTATTTTGGTATGTCTGCTGTGCTTATGTTCTCATTGTTTATGACGTTGACAATGACGATATCGATGGTGGTGATGATGATGACGACGACGACAACAACAACGATGACTAGCATGACGATGATGATGGTAACGATTACGATGATAACGATGATGATGATAATGATGACTGTGATAAGCCTAACAATAAGAACGTCACCTTTGCATTCAGGTGAACGTACAGCCACTGCGAAGCTAAGAAAACAAAACGAAGTCTATAAATCGATGTTGCCCACTTTTTGTTTATATTTTTAAGATTCTGAAGTACCATTAACAATTTCAATTAAAAATCTGTTTCAATCTAAATTAATCAATTAACCCCGTTAATTTTAAAATAGAAGTAATTACACATTTGCCGAAACAATGTTAGAGAAAATAAAATAATGTAAAATAACAAAAAATAAAATATCTAAATAAATAAATAAAAAACATTTGCTATATATTATTTGTCATCGTGGTAATTGCAGTAAAGGGAAACACCTGATCGAAGCAAGGAGGCAGACGCCTAGCACATGGCGTCTAAAACGAGATGTTTGCGCTCAAGGCTGTGAAATGCTTTTCGTGAAAAATCAGAAACTACATTCTGGGTGGTCAGACATTTTGTGGTTTTTGATTATTATTATTATTTATTATTATTATTATTTTATTATTATTATTATTATTTTATTATTATTATTGCTGTTGTTGTTGTTATTAATTTGTTTTTTAATGAACATTATTATGTTGGCGATGATGACGACGATGTGTACGGCGATGATGATGAGTTTAGTTATCAAAAAATAATTTTCGTCCGTTAGTGTTTGATATAAATTACTTTTAATGCATAACATTTAATTGCTAAATCACAACACGAATTGCTTAAATGTTAATAATTAATATAATTAGGTAACTAGCTCCTAAGTTGTCGCACAATTCTCAACAATTGCTCAACAAATACAAAGTCTTGAATTCTAAACTTAGCAAAAACATCTCTTAATCTACCGAATGAACTTTGCATCACCTCGTCAAAATATCCTCATGTGTCGGTGGCTGTCTCTACACTCAACAAATTAGACCCAGCCCAAATTCGTGAGAAATAAATGTAATTCGTTACCACTGCAAGTAGCGAGTATCAGTGCACGTTTAAGGTCGTTCAAATGCGTGGTTTCGTGCACTCAGAAAGGATTAGTACAAGTAGAATTATTTGTACTTGACAGGGTTTGTGATGTGATATTTGTGATGCAGCATTTTATGCAATGTAATTTTTTTTGTTTTCGTAAAAAAACAATAACGAAGTGATAAACAAAGATTCATCGAGACACGAGTGAATTCACAGGTCATTTGAGTATCTGAGAAAGTAAAAAGTACTCTAAGACTTCAGAAAAGTAAAACCACTCCAAGTGTTAAACTATGACCTTTGTGTCATTGAGTGCGTGACCTTTCCATTCAATACGAAAATCATGCCTTGAGAGAAATGAAAACTTGAGAGAGCTAAGAATGTTTGGTTCTTTCCTTGTGGTATTGTGCGCATTTGTCCTAAGCCGTTTGCTGCCGG
>JAJTWR010000275.1:1985000-2075000 GCA_021613335.1 Whitmania pigra | reverse complement strand
TATTATTATTATTATTATTATTATTATTATGTTGGTATATTAATCATTGACATTGATTTCATGCTCTTACTACGGATTGTTTAATTTTTTAAAATAAGATTTAAAATAAATATCCACTTCTAAGAATTTTTAGCTTTTAAATATTCATTACATTTTTAACATAACAATTATAATTCTCTAAGGTACTTAATGCCTATTAGCGGCTCCAAAACCACATGTGTAAGACCAAATCCCTGTTACAATTCCTATCATATTCCTGCTAATCTGTATCATCTTCACATTTTCTATCAGTGGTGTTTGTTGAATTTTTGTTGATTTCTAGGTATAATATATAATTTTTAATACATTTCATCTTTAATGGTTACTATTATAATTATTATTATTATTATATTATTATTATTATTATTATTATTATATTATTATTATTATTATGATTATTATTATTATTATTATTATTATTATTATTATTATTATTATTTATTATTATTATTATTATATATTATTATTATTATTATTATTATTATTATTATTATTATTCAAATCTTGGTATATTAATCATTGACATTGATTTCATGCTCTACTGATTGTGTAATTTTTAAAAATAAGATTTAAAATAAATATCCACTTCTAAGAATTTTTAGCTTTTAAATATTCATTACATTTTTAACATAACAATTATAATTCTCTAAGGTACTTAATGCCTATTAGCGGCTCCAAAACCACGTGTAGTAGACTAAATCCCTGTTACAATTCCTATCATATTCCTGCTAATCTGTATCGTCATCACATTTTCTATCAGTGGTGTTTGTTGTATTTTTGTTGATTTCTAGGTATAATATATAATATTTAATACATTTCATCTTTAATGGTTACTATTATAATTTTTATTATTATTATTATAAAAATATTAATTTATTATTTATAATAATTAATATATTATTATTATTATTATTATTATTATTATTATTATTATATTATTTATTATTATTATTATTATATATTATTATTATTATATTCTTATTATTATTATTATTATTATTAGTATTATTATTATTATGATTATTATTATTATTATTATTATTAATTATTATTATTATTATTATTATATTATTATTATTATTCTTATTATTATTATTATTATTATTATTATTATTATTATTATTATTATTATTATTCTTATTATTATTATTATTATTATTATATTATTATTATTATTATTATTATTATTATTATTATTATTAAACTATTTACATTCTATGGTAATCCATTTAAAGGTCACATCCAGGACAGCAAGGAAATATTTGTCAAAAGAACAAAGAATCAAGTATTTGGCGTCTCGCCGCTTCTGATTTACGAAGCATAATTTTATTTGTGGAGGACAATAATTATGAACTAAATCTTCATAAATTTTATAATCTAGTTATTTTTAGTCCTCATTAATTGTTCACGCGAATTACTTTGCTTCTGCAAAGCAATTTTAACAATATTAAATTAAATTGGAATTTAATGAAAATGATATTTAATTATAATAATTGTAATACTAATTAAAATTACAAACCATCGCTTGCATCAAAGTTTATTTTGCAACGAAATCAAAAATTACTAAAAAATATCTTAAAGATTTAATTTTTGAGTTAAACCACAAACCTTGTTTATAAAGCGATACAGATTGTTTAGTCTACTCAGTGTGAATGGGCCGAGGTTTTATCTTTTCTTTTTGTTTAATAATTTGTTATAATTTGTTTCCTAAACTCATGATTCCATACATTCACACATTCAATCCTCCGCACATTCACACATCCATGCATCCGTACATTCACACATTCATCCATCAATTTTTCCAGGCATCCACATATCCACCCATCCATGCATCCACCCATCAATCCACACATCCATCCATCCATGTATCCACCTATCCATTCGTCCATCCATCCATCCACCCATGCATCCATCTATCCATCCCTACCACGGAAAGCATCCTGAATGAAACACTTCCAGGCAGATGGTCAGGAATTCGAGAAGGGTGCAGCTGTTGATGTAAAGGATGAAAAACGAAATGCCCAGGTCAGAATTATTTGCTCAGAATTCCACAGCGAGGAAAAATGATAGGTAGATGGAAAGATGGATGGTCCATTGTACTGACGAATATGTAGTTATTTATTTCTAAAAAAAAAGTTAAACTTCAGCTTTCGAAAAACCTGAAGCAGGAGTCGAACACAAGATCTGCAGGTTGAAGTTGCCAAAACACGAAAAGCGAAACAAATCGTTTATCGTCGCTATGTTTGCCTAAAGTTTCAAAACATGGAATGTTGTTGCTATTTCCATAACCATTTGTCTTACTGAACTCTTATGACCTGTACCTGTTTCTTCGCAGAAACTGTGATGATGATGACGAAGACGATGACGATGACATTGATATTGATGATGATGATAACAGTGGAGATGGTTTGATGATGAATACGTTGGTGACGACTGCTATGACGATAACAAACTTTTTACTACTGTGGTTTATTAAAATATAATACAATATTTTTACTGATAACAATATTTTATATAATAATATATAATACAATATTGTAACGCATTGTATATTATCGTCATCATCATCATTGCTATTGTTATCGATAATAATTTTCTTAATAACGAATAACATTCTTGTCCTTATGTTATTTAAATCTTTGGCAGCAGTGCATCTGTACACCTCGTGAATGAAATTCTAAGATGTTGCCAAGGGCTGCCTAATTGAGAATGAAAAATGATTGCAATTCCCGCCTCAATTCTCGACTATCAAGGTCATGTTACTGCCTCTGTAAAGAACGTTTTTTAAATCTTTTTATCCATTCGTCCATCCATTTACATATGAATTATGCAACTAGTTATCCATCCATCTATCCATTAGTCCATACATCCATACATCCGTCCATGCATGCATCTATCGATTGATGTATTTATTCGGTCATCCACATACTGACCCAGTTATCTAACTAGCTCTCTATCCATATTTTCAATCATTCACCCTTGCTTCCATTAATTTCTCCGTGCATCCGTGCATCCATCCATGAATCAATTCATCCGCTTATTCCTTCTTTCAATTCCAAAGATACCAAAAGTGGAGGTAAACAAACCACCCAGCCAGCCAGGTAAGCACTTTTTCCACCTCCGACTTGAAACTGTTTTTTAAACCTTACGAATCGAGGTCATTATTTGATCCACATTCAGGATTTCACCGGTTGCTCGAAAATGTTTTGGGCTCCTAAAAGCAATTTGAATCAATAATAAATTAGTTCGAGTGTATTTAAAATTCAAGCAAGATCGTACTAGACCAGTCATATTTATTGTTATAATTCTTCAGTATTTTAGTATCTGAAACATTCATAATAATTATAAAACAATAATAAAAAAAAATAATATTTATTTTTCTGTTAAAACCAAGAGGCAGGTTGTAAAGTTCGCTTCCAAAAGTAAACATCAGGAGATATGTTATGCTTTGTTGGATGAGTTCACCTTTACGTATTCCTGGTAATTGTTACCAACACCATTTTGTGGAGGACAAAGGAATTTTTACAAAATTTATGAATTTAAATATTTAATATAATTATTTGCTGATTAAGTGCTAATATATTGTTTTGTAGAGTATTTCAAAATATTCCTAATACATCTTAAGTATGGAGATTGATCTCATAAAGTATTATGTTACCAGTGTGTTAAATATAATTGATAAATGTTGATACTGAATAATAATCAAACTTGTATTTACAAATTATCTGCATGACTGGAGATGATTAATTTTTTCCCTAAAGTATCTGACGTAACAACTTCAAGTTGAGGTTAATTAATTCTTGAAAGATTGCAAGTGATGACCTGTGCCAACCAAGCAACTGGACTGAATTACCAAACCCAATCGTGCCACGTCATGCGAAACTGTGTCATGCCGCTCAGGAAACTAGGCCACGTCATGAAGAACTATTTAATTTATTCACCAGCACAATCGCCATCATCATCGTCGTCGGCGTCATCACAGAACGTTGTCAAAGCATCACTCTGATAAAATGATTATTTGCATAACTAAGACCGATAAAACAAGCTTACATCGTCATTGTCTTCATTACAGCCGTCGTCGTCATAATAATAATCATCATATTCATCATCATTATCATCATCGTCGAGATCATCATCATCATCATCCCTCCACCAATCTCATCGAACCACTCGATCCAGCTTCTCCATCTGCTGATAAAACTCTTCAACGAAGCGAAGCGAATGATCCTGATTGCCTGATAAGAGACTTGATTGCATTGATTCATTTTCAAAAATATGTTTTCACCAACACGATAAGTTATTATCCACATAATATTAATTAATTAATTATAATATATATTAATTATTTATAAAATATTATTATTATATATATTAATTATATTAATAATGTATAATATAATATATATAATAATTATATATATTAATATATTAATAATATAATGTATATAATAATTATATATTAATAATATTGTATATATTATAATAATAATAATAATATTAATGGTGTTATTATTATTATTAATTACAATTTACTTTTCAAAGGTTAATATTATTTAGATAAATCTTGGGATCGAGGAGATAAGTAATTTCTCAACATTAGCGTGAAACCGTAAAAATTGACTAAACATTTGCGTCTTTCCTGTTATTCTTATAAAACATAAATAAAGGAAAAACAATGAATTTAAACCATTAACACATCAACAATAATAACAATAATAATAATAATAATTTCATGAGATCACTCTGAAACCGAAAACCCTGAATGATCATAGCATCGTGTGACCAAAGCGGGATTCGAACACGCCACTTTTCGATGTGGCTGCAATGAGAGAAAGATTAGAGAAGCATTCTCATTGCTCACCTGTCGTCCCTGATAATGGCTGGGGCAATGATGACGTGAGGATGTCAGAAGATTGAGGTATGTCGAAATTGAGTGGTTTGCTATAATTGAGGATTTGCTGTAATCTGGTCTCATTTCCAGATGGCACGATAGGCAATCTAGGTGTCACGGTAGTAATTGCTTGTGTTAAATTAATTAACAGTTATTTAGCTTGCTAGTTAGTTAACTATTCCTTAGCTTCAGTCAGTTGCAGGACTTAGTCGTGCTTGTTTGCATTAAAAATTATTTTCAATCGAGTTGAATATATTACTACTACTTATTATTATTATTATTACTAATACTATCAACTACCATCGAGCCCTTGAAGTTTCATTTGAAACTAATTAATTTAAACTAATAAACTATTAAAACAAGTACTCATTATCATTCACTATCAGTTCGAAACAAGCGTAATTATGAAATTATTTATAGTGTTATCTAAGACCATCCAGGTTGATGTACTAGCCTACAAATCGTTCAACGATCAATGTTCCACGGCCTTCCAATCACTTTCACTTCCATCCCGTTTGTAAAGATTCCTTTTTTTTTATCATCAGCCGGCGTTCATCATTTTGAGTTCGATGGAGGCGTCACCCTTTGCCATTTCCATCTTGAATTCCACACTTCTTCATCAGACTTTCCCTGGAGTTGTAAGGTAACATTTTTCTTTCTTTTTTTCGCTCAATGCCAGATTTTTGTACCTACGTAATCTTCGCTCAGACTCACTTGTGAAGAATTGTGAAACTTTCAATTCTTTACAATAATCTATCAGCTACCCAATTAGTATATAATTGGTCATGTTCCTAGACTAATTATCTAGCGCAGTACTAAGCTTTAAATTTGTTCAGATGCTTTGAAATTATTAAATTCTTTTTTTTTTGGGGGGGGGGGGTTTAATTACAGCATTGGTAACATGTTATTTTTAAAGTCAGATATGATCTTCAAATATTTTCACAATTCATCAATCTCATTCAACTCGAAATCGTAATTCACAGTTGGAATGTTTTCATAAGAAATTAATTCTCGTCGCAATCCATACGAAACTTCTTCGATTGTTGTTTCAGTCTTGGCCGGGAATTCCGAATTCAGAACACCTGTTGTTCACGACAACAACTTCATCAAGAGAACTCGGCCGATCATGGCTTCAGACATCTTGGACCAATTAAAAATAATTACGGTAAATTAATTAAAAGCTAAGACAAACCTAAATTTTAAATTATGAGGAGTATAGTTGGCACAGAGGGTTGCGTACCTGCGAACGGCGGTGAAAGCAACAGTCGTTACGTGTTGTGTTCGAAACCCAGCTTGCAGCGGTGAGCGCCCTCGGGTAGGGGCGCTAAATAAATGGTGGATCGATAAGAAGTAATAATAATTATTATTATTATCTCCAAAAATCGAACTGGTTAAAATAAATTCAACAGATACATTGTAGACTAGCTAAAAAAGGAAACAATTGTACTTTTACTAAGAATATAAATTACATTCGCATAACAAAAAAATGTTAAATTTTTAACCCAAATTCTACTAAAAAGTACCCAAGTTGACCTGAGATTGTTCTTCAAAACTAGCAGCATGGAGTCCAAATGAATTTCTCACAGAGATTAAACCATGATTGGCTCTGATATTCATGACAAGTCAATCTTTAACGACTTCGACATGGATTAATATCATTAATAATTAATTAATATTAATAATAGGAAATATAACTTGCAAATATGTTTTTCATGGTAACACATTTTGTATTTTTTATTATTTAATCAGGTGAACATTGGCCACTCTGACTAATGACAAATTACACGCACGGAATTTTGGAATTTTGCAAATGAATCGTTTAAAAAGCAAAATTCGTGCTTATTGATTCCTTAACATTACAGTTTCATCATCGAAATGATTATAATTGAATATTTGTATCGAACGCATGAATCCTTGTTATGTTGGTCCGATTTTAAGAAGTGCCAAAAATTTGCATCTGAAAGAACTGTTGGTAAGTTAAGTGCCGTTAATGGAATGCGCGGTGTCAGCATTATCGGTTCTACCCAAGCTTCTCTGAATGTTGAATCTTTCTTAATGGAAAACGCATTTTAACATTTAATTCATTATATAAGTAATTTTTAATTATTAGCTGTCTTTATTATTTACCATTTATTTGTTTCATTATTTCCTTCTATTATACATTGTTATTGCATTATAATGTTATCAATTCCTACCAACGGAAAACAGATTTAATCAGCCTTTCGACATCGAATGCTTTATTTAGATAAATCATTAAAATTTTTCCAGAAAATTATTTACCAGAAATCAGCAATGAATGTTGAAGTCCTCAGTCAGATGAAGAAGATAAGCATTGCATTTTGTAGGACTTATGACAAAACTGATGAAGTGATATCAAAGTGAATTTAACTGTTCTTCTAAGACATGCATTAATCTGCTTTATCTCCTGAACTATCGGACGGGTTGAACTTTGGATTAGCTCTTGTAATTCACCGAAGTATGTATTCCTTGGTTTCATTTAAGAGTAATATTAAAATTACTTTTATTTTCTTGAGAAAAACACATATTAATGGCTTCAATTATTAAATTATTAATTTATTAATGGCTTCAATTATTAAATTGTTAGTAGAACCTCATGTGCCGAGAAGGAAGTTTCACGAACAAATGAAAAGTCTTCACGAATGCTTGACCTTTAAAGACACAAACTAACGAATGAGGTCAACATTACTTTTTTTATAATTGAATTTAATTGAATTCCTTTTTTTTTTGATCAAATTTATTAATCATCGAAATGAAACAAAGCAAACAAAAAAAACAATTTATTTTGGTTACATTAAAAATGGTAATTATTCTAACTTAATTATAATTATTGTAACAATAATAATGATAATAATATTAATATTATTAGGAATTAAACATATTTTCGAGATATTTCAACTCTAAAATAACAATATTGCAATTTAACATTTCGCTGGCGATCATAATCATCGACAGCATCATCACAATCAAGACTTTCAATGACAGCAATAGGAGTTGTTTGACGGTTTTTAAAAGTCTGTTCCAAATTTCATCGGGCAGAATAATGAGTTCTGAACTTTAAACTATGACCATCTGTGACCTACTTAAGGGTCAATTGCATAAGTACCCAGAAGTCAAAAATCAAGAGAGGTCAATGACGCAATTTGCATTTGATTCATGGAACCGGAACAATTTGCTCTTTTCGGTTGAATTTATCGACTCAATTTAGATGTTAACAGTCACATTAATAATTATAATAACGTTAAACAAATTAGTTGTTGCTGGTGACAATTGGAATATATTATATTACATTATGTTGTTATATAAAATGTAGAAAAAATATGATGCTAATCTTTAATCACGTGTCAGATACCACTCGACAAAGGTACATTGCTTTCTGTTTGTAATCGTTTTACATGCGTGATTTTTTTGTACAACTGAATAGTTATCGCAAGATGTAAATTTAATATTATTAACAAGCTTAATACTAATTAGTCAGACATGAATTTATCAGTTTTTGAGTTAATTATTTTGGCTAGGATATCTTTTAAATTGTTACGCTAATGTTTGTTAGTGACACCTATCGTTGATGTAAAGATTTTGCCAATGAAGCCAAAAATTCGACTGACATCTGGGGAAAACTTAATCAACCTTAGCAAACTAGCTATAAGGAGCTAATTTATAATTATATCAATTATTATTATTATTTTTTTTTATATAATTTGTTAATTATTAATGAAACAAGAAATTAGAATAATTGGTGAAAGTTTGTCTCTAGAATACAAGTATTTTGTTAAATATTGAAAATAATATTGTTTAAAATGTTAAAAATTTTGCCCATTAAAGTATTAACTAATTTGAGGAGTGTCCTCTTGAAGAATTCCACAAACAGTGTCTGCTTTATTTGCCGATACTTTTCCACATAATAACCAACTTTCGCGCATTTTTAGTGGAATGTTAGACTCTTATTTTCTAACTCACTAGACACATCACTGAAATTTTCTTCGTCAAACGTGCATCCTTCACTTTCAGAAATGCTCGTCGATGCTTCTTGGAAATCACAAGATTGTCTGCGTCCGCAAATTTTCTTCTTTTAAATGGATGAATGGTTTCTTTGGCAGTATTTCGGTGGTGTCTCCTACTTTGCCTTGAGACTGCAGCTGCGAATAAAACAAGTGGTTGTTGTTCGCACAGAGCCAAAATCCGTCAGGCTTGGTTACGTCAAATAAATTTGAAAAAAAATTTTCAATTTTTGTTGTTGGATTTTTTAAAAACTTGTCATACTCGCTAATAGTATCGGTGACTTTTCTCTTTAAACATTGGTTGGATAGGATTGGAAAAGCCAATTTTAGCCACAATTTTGAGACTTCTTCACAAATTTGTTTCAATCTTATTTCTCTTGATTTTATACTTTCGGCAAGCATCACCTCTTCAGACAATTTTGGAAAGACTTTCTAGAGATTTCTCAATATATTTGAATATTCTCTGACGTTTTCTCAGTGAACGACTGAAATTGAAATTGATGATGATGATGATCCGCTTTTGGTGTATTCCCTTCTTCCTATTTCATTAAATGTGACCTTGCCATAAAAGAATGAAGGGCTGTTTAAAATGATAAACAAATTGAACTCATAGCTTTGTGGCACCTAATACATATATTTTGCTACTGCATTAGCAAGACAGGAACTCAAAAACATTGTGCAAAGACAAAAATGAAAGTTTTATTGTTGAAAATTCTGCAATTTATCCCGCACGAGGAATGTCAACTTTTCTCTTATGCTCTAAAAATTTTAATAGTTAATAATTAATATTCTAAAGAAATTTATTAAATATATATTATCTAAAAATAATAAAATTAAAAAAGTTTGTTTGAAAAAATAAGACTCACGTCTTCAATTTCTTCTCCGTTCAATGCTTTGATCAAGTCCTCGATCATGTATTCATGATGCTTGTTTATAAACAGGAATGGACTGAAGCGATATAAGTTTATTTTAAGTTTGATTTTCATTCAATACTCTAATAAATCATCCATTCTACGAGTAAATAATACTTAGAATAGACGAATTAAATTAGTTCTAGTAAAGTTATTGCATTAAATCACAACATATGTGCTCTATTTCTACTTGAACTCACCATTTCCTCAGAACTGTACTCAGCCACCATGGCGAAGACCCACATTTCTTTGGATTTCTCAGCTTGTATCCCATGTGACCCGAATAGTAGAAGCTTCTGAATGTATCAGCTTCAAAACCTTCACAATCTCCCTCTACCTGAAATTATTTAAGTAAAAAAAAAATTTGTATTCATACGTTAGCATAAAAAAAGTGAATATCTATTTATATATAATTGTGGTTTTCAGATGTATCCTCGTGAATGGTGCAATCAACAAACCTTTATAAATTCTGGGCATCTCATGCAAATGTCGTAAATAGTCGACATCAAATAAAGAATTTTGATGAAATCATCATAGAACAGAAACTTTTCAATTGTGAAATCATTTTCATTTTCAGATTCACTCGAAGTCTCCTTGTTTTGAGACAATTGCAGTTCATTCTTTGCACTGACATCGGTTAAATAACCGCTACTTTCCGAAATGTGAGGCTCCAAGTCGTTGCGATGGTGTTTGTCCAGAAGTTTTAAAAATTCCTCAGAATATTCAGTATTCTGAAAGTTGTGAAAGGAATAAATTTGAAAAATGAAGTTAAACAACTTGAACAAGAAAATAAACTACTAACCTCTGTTATTTCAAACATAAAACACTCCAAGGCAAAGTGTACACAGTCAAAGTTTTGAAGGAATCCGCCATACTCTATCGGGTTTTTCTGCTCATCTGGTTCATAAAATGCCTTTAAAAATAAATTATAATTCAATTGAATTTGTTAACAATTGTTAAGTTGTTAAGCTCGAAATAGTAAACGCGATATAATTATAAAATTAACAGTTTAGATACATTCGGATTTAACCGCAAAATATAATATTCGTACTTAAGCACCAACCGTGCAGTAGCCTTTCAAAAAGTCTCCGATTCGCTTTACTTTTTGTTCTTCTGTTTTGGCGGATGAGAAGTACTGGTACAATTGATCGACCAGGAACAAGTTAGTGTTTGTGCATATTTTCTTCGCAATTGTCATGATGTAGTTTTCATCAAAATCTTTCTATAAAAAATGTGAATATTCCAAATTACTTTACACCGATTAACTAATACGTAATTTAAGCTTCTGTTTGTCAATTCAAAATGTTTTCAATATTTTCGAAATTTAGTTTTCAAAATAAACCTTACCTCTTTCAGCAAATTAAGGGTATTCATTATATGCATCATGTCTTTATCGGTCGTTTCGATAGCCAGATTGTCAAAAGTAGCTTTGCCTAGAAAATTTAATTAAAATTCTCTTTAATTATCAAATTTATCAAATAAGCAGTGGTTATCATTTACTTTGTTGTGATAACCACGAGGTAACCCTTTTTTTCTGAGGGTGTTTGCCTTCAGGAATGTTTGGCAGGAACTGTGATAACCACAAAATGGTATTGCATTCTGTTATAAAGAATTTCGTAAATGTTGTAAAACCGGTTATTTATTAAAATATTAGTTATTATAATGTGATTAATTAATAATTACTTACCCATGAAATCCTTTTTAATGTATGACTCGATGACGCTCCGGTGTTTAATAACACCCAATTTGAGCATTTTCAAACTTCGACACATATTCGTCTCACTTCTTTGACGAACTAACCAGAAAAGGAATCTGTCAAAAATAAATCCCAGTTCAGAATTTTCAATTGGTCTTTTTACGAAATATCAATATAATACCTCAACACATTGCATTTTGAATAATTTTGCTCGAAGAACTCGCTGGATGAATGGTCGATTAACTGCAGAAATACCGTATCCAGTATGTGGTTGCTGTGACGCAAAAACTGCAAAATTTATAAACTATTGTGTACTACTTCAAGCAAAACTTGATGTATTGCTTTCCTTTCAAAAATTGGTTTAAGTAAAACATAATTAACTGCACTTTTGATTAGATTAAAGAACATACCACTTCTTTGTAGATGTTGTTGAATGGTCTGAAACATTTCTCAACTAGAGATTCATCGTATTCCACAGAATCGCTTTCTAAGAATGGAAAACAAAGTTTCGTTAAAAAGTGTTTTTTGTCTACTTATAATTGCAGGATGTGCCCTTTCAACTAACTCGACTTACTGGTGACCTCTCGATCTAAATTTGGATACAATATATCATCGATCTCAGTAATGCTTTTGTCCGTTATGTCAGGCAAAAGACGGCTGAAATGTAATTTGAAATCAATAAAATTAAAATAAACAAAATTAAATTTTTAAAAAGCAAGACAAACTAAAGTCACGAATAATATTGCATAATTTGTTTTCTGTTTTTTTTTTACAACGAATATAATGCCTAAAAACGAGTTTTTCATGGTACAAAAATTAATGACCTATTAACGTCAACAATAATAATAATATTTTAAAATAATTCACAATTTTATAAATGACTGAAGGACTGTAAAAGATATCATCTTACCTTAAAACTATTGCGATTTCTTTAAAGTTTTCCATAAATTCATCAGTCATCTAAAGCAAAAAATGTATCATCAGAGATTTTAAACTTAATTATTACGATTGATAATGATTCTAAAACCATAATTTGTAGTAACCTTCCACTTTTTATCTTTTTTAAGGCTCTTTGACACTTGTTTACTCATCTTTTGCAGCTTCACGACTGTCGCTGGCGAACGAACATGAGACGATAATGAATGTTATTAATGCATGATTTCACCATAATAGCATAATTGGAATGTTTTCGACAAATTAAATTATGCAAAAATAATGCATTAATCAGAATAAATTATACTAAATCATGTTACCTGCTGCTGTATCATTGGTGACTCCCATTTCGGCGTCCATTGCAAGAAATATGCGAAATATTGGAAACGAAGGCTTCTGTGAATCTGCTGGGTACAAGTGCAGGTTATTATAAATTCATTCAATAATGGCCATAAACCAAAAACTTTAAATTAGGCATGATATAAATTTTTACATTTAATAAATTGTGAAAACTATTTGTTTTACTGTGTTAATTTTTAAAATGATTATCTATCAAAAGCAGTTTCTTAAATTTATTATTTCTTTTTCTCATCAGAAAATTCTTGAAATTCAAGAACAAAATTATTAGTATCTATATATGTATATATAGGTTATTATTATAAATATATTTGTCTTAAGTCCGTCGTTCTTTTGTAGTTTGCCGAATAGACAATCATTTTTATACTGGACCTTTATAATTAATTTTATTATTTTCATTTTTTTTATAATCATATGAGAGATAAAATTTTAACTGTTTGCAATCGACGATCCGTTCATCAACAAAGCGATAAAACTGGATTTACTTCCAAATGTAAAGGTATGGAGTTAGTATTACTTGGAGACATTTCTCAAAAAACTGTGAACTAAAGGACGAAGTAATTATTTGATTCCAATTGAAACTGAAATACGTCTTTAAAGTTTTGAGGTTCTTTACATATTTGGATAATACACGTTTGGATTATCGTTTCTTATCAAGACAGGACCATGAAGGAGGATGAATGTTCCCAAGGAAGTTATTCACTGAGGTCGAGGAACTCAGAAAAAGAAAGGCAACTAAACTTTTCGGATCCTTCAAAAAACATCCGAAGCAGAGACCGCAGAGAACACATCGTGCTCACGAAAGACTTGTTGCGGAACCGTGGAAGAAATCCTAAGGTGACGGTCAGCAGTGTTATAAGGAAGGTATTGGGATGATTTTGATTTGGACGAGAGTTTTATTAATAAAGGTTCTCGGAAATTGCTCATTCTAGATTTCTCACCGGCTAACTATAATATTTTCTTAAATAGATGATAGATTTTCTCTTTATATACGATATCAAAAAGGAGCGATTCCTTCGACGATGGTAATACAATGGATGATTATCCAACGCCTATAATGAACCCTATTCTTACGTGATTATTTCTGTTACTTCAGAATTGCAAGGGGCCAAAAAGGTCAAACTGGTTATCATGGTTGTATTACTGGAAATGAGGAAAGGGATGCTTTGAGAAAAGCTACAAGTTGCAGCAACAGCCACGGATACAACCGAGTGCTGGATTCCAGCAATAATCAATGAAGCAAAGAGGCTGTTTGAACAAAATTGTAGCGTACGTAACTGCAAACTACAACTAACATAGATTTATGATACAAAGTTTATTTAATAAACAAGAAGTCAAATCAAATGAGAAAACAACGATATCAAGTCAAATGAGAAAACAAAGATATCAAGTCGAAAACGAAGAAGATAAAGGATCAAGTCAACAAAGGCCAAAGCACAAGGCCTGAGAAGAGATCACGGAAATCAAGCGAAGAGGAAGACCACTGAGGGCGAACGGATGAGTGTCTTCTCCTGGCTCCTTAAATAGACTTTCGCCAGGCTTTGAAACAAAGGAGTCCACTGCTACTCGCTGAGTCACTGTTGCTGTCCTGCACGTTTGTGGCCTGGCGGAGTTATGGGCCGAGGTTCTGTGTCGGACTTCCTGGTGTTGTACGCTTGGAGCTTGTGTGATGATGCAACTAGGACGAAGTTCAGTGTCCAACAATACTCCCCCACCAGAGAGCAATCTGGCGAACGAAAAGTCAGGGCTCGTAGTCCTCGAGTTTCTTGGGCCAGTGAACTCTTCGTCCGGAGCGTGTTTGAGGTTGAGCCAGTGGTGTTGCTGGGTTGATAGCTGGGGATGGGTTGGTTGTGGGCGGAACTGAAATCTGGGGCCGAATTGCTGGTTTCAGCCTGTCGATGGACACTGTGTCATTCCGGCCATTCTTCTTGACGACGAAGTATTTCCGATGGCGTTCTTGGACGTCAAAGGGACCGTCGTATGGTGGGCTCAGCGGCGGTTTGTGAGAATCGACCCGGATGAATACTTGTGGTGTCGTGGCCAGGTCCTTCGGGATGTACGCGGGTTGTTGCCGTTGTCTTGGTTGTTGCGGCCTGAGACCCTGCATTTGCTCCCTCAGACGATCCACGAAGCCTGACTGTCCCATCGGCGGGTTGGAGTCGCTTGCTGGTGAAAACTCTCCTGGTAATCTCAACGCCGTCCCGTAGACCAGCTCGGCTGGAGAGCATTGAAGGTCTTCTTTGACGGTTGCCCGGATCCCCAGAAAAGCCATGGATAGGAGATCTGTCCAGGTGTTGGTGGCGTTCTGTGCGATGAGTGCTGCCTTGAGTTGACGGTGGAAACGTTCCACCATTCCGTTAGCAGCAGGATGGTAGGCCGTTGTTTTTACGTGGCGGATGCCTAACAACTTGCACCACTGATGAAACATGTGTGAGGAAAATTGGCTACCCCGGTCCGTGGTGATGGTTTCCGGCACTCCACAGTTGGAAATCCATGAGAGCATGAAATTCTTGACGATGGCTTCCGTTGAGGTGTCGGAAAGGGGTATAGCCATGGGCCATCTTGTGAATCGATCCACGCATGTAAGGATGTGTGTGTGTCCCTCCGACGACGGAAGTGGTCCCACCAGGTCCACATGGATGTGTTGGAAACGGCAGCTTGGCAGAGGGAATGTTGCTGGTGGTGTCGTAGTGTGTCGGTGGATCTTGTTCTTCTGGCACGCCACACACTCTCGGCACCATGCTCTGATGTCCTTGTCCATGCTCGGCCAGACGAAACGTTGCCTCACCAGTTTTGACGTTGCACGGGCACCTGGGTGTGATAAAGAGTGTAGGCTCAGAAATACCTTGTGACGCAGCTTCTCTGGTACGAGCGGTCGACGAAGATGTTGCCGTGGCTGGATGGTAGTGGGACCTCGATGATCTCCAGGGATGGCGTGTCGATCTGGAGCTGGGTCTCTGCAGCTTGGTGTGCGGCTATCTCTTGTAGATCGATGGTTGTGACGGCGTTGACGTCGGTGCGCGACAGGGCATCTGCCACGACATTCTGGTCTCCTTTGATGTGCCTGATGTCGGCTGCAAACTGACTGAGGAAATCCAGATGCCGCATTTCCCTGGGCGAGTACCGGCTGGATCCGCTCTTGTAAGCAAATGTGAGCGGCTTGTGGTCCGTGTAGATTGTAAATTGACGACCTTCCAGAAGGTGTTGGAAGTGCTTCACGGCCAGGTACATCGCCAACAGCTCCCTGCCGAACGTGCTGTATCGCGTCTCCGTCGGGCTGAACTTCTTGGAGAAAAACGCCACCGGTATAGTGAGGCCACCTTGCACTTGTTCCAGGACCGCTCCAGCTGCATCGTCGGAAGCGTCTGTGAGGAGTTGTAGGTGGCTGTCCTTGTCCAAGAATGCGAGACGGGTGGCGGACTGCACAGCATCTTTGATTTTCTGGAATGCTTGCAACTGCACCGGGTTTAGAGACACTGCGGCCTTGCTCTTCGAGTTCTGCTTCTTGAACATGCTGGTCAAAGGAGCGAGCATGTCGGCGCAGTGCGGGATGAATCTCCTGTAGAAGTTGACCAGACCCACGAATCGTCGTAGTTGTGTGAGAGTCTCCGGTTGCTTGTATTCTGTGATGGCCTTGACATTGTCCGGAAGTGGCTGTATGCCGTCCGAACTCACAGAGTGTCCCAGAAATGTTGTGGATGCGACAGCAAACTCACACTTGTCCATGTTCACCGTGAGGTGGAAATCAGTGAACCTCTCCAGCACTTGCTCCAGATGTCCGAGATGCTCCTCCATCGACGAACTGGCAATTAATACGTCGTCGATGTAGACGAATACAAAATCTAGCCCTCGGAGTATCTCGTCCATGAAGCGCTGGAAAGACTGGGCTGCATTCCTGAGTCCGAACGGTAGCCGGATGAATTCGTACAGGCCGAACGGTGTGGTGATGGCGGTCTTGAGTATGTCCTCTTCTGCGATGGGGATGTGGTGGTAGGCCCGGACGAGATCGATTCTGGAAAAGACCTGTGCGTTGGTCAGGCCGTTTGTGAAATCGTGTAGGTGAGGAATGGGGTATCTGTCCGGAACCGTCTGTGCATTCAGGGCCCTGTAATCCCCGCATGGCCTCCAGTCCCCTGAAGACTTGGGAACGATGTGCAGAGGTGACGACCACGGGCTGGAAGAGGGGCGGATGATTCCTAGCTGGAGCATGTGCTCGAACTCCGCCTTGGCCATTTTGAACTTGTCGGGGTGAAGACGGCGTGGCTTGGAGAAGACAGGTGGGCCGTCTGTGACGATATGATGTCTGACTTTATGAGTGACGCTCTCGTTGAAATTGGAAGGCCTGCCCAGTGACGGAAACTTCTCCAAAAGCCCGGTGATGAGGTTGGTTGTCGCTCGCGCCAGGTGGACGTGGGTTGGAGGTGCTGCACTGATTGCTCCCACGACCGATAGAGTTGTCTTGTTGTCTATGAGCCTCTTGTTGAACATGTCGACGTTCAGGTTGAAATGCCCCAGAAAATCTGCCCCAATGATTGGCGACTGCACATCGGCGACGACGAAGATCCACTGGAACTTACGTCTCAAACCCAAATCTAACGACAGGGATTTTTGACCGTAAGTCCTAATCGTCGTGCCGTTGGCAGCCTGCAGCGTGAAGGGTGATGTCTTGAGCGTGTGCTGGGGAGGCGGAGGGATGACGCTGACCTCAGACCCGGTGTCGACGAGAAACTTCAGGCCGTTGGAAACGTCATCGATGAGGAACAGGCGACTTCCATGATGTTGGCCAGAGGCAGCCGTCGCAGCTACTGCCCGGCCCTGGAGTTTGATGACTGGAAGGAGCAGGGCTGTTCGCAGCGTTGAGCCTTCTCCCGGTATGTGGCGTGGTACCAGCACATGCCCGGTGTGTTGCTGCGTCTTGCTTTGGATCTGCTTCTGCTGCGGGGTCGGGTGTGTCGCCTGGGCTCCGCTCTGGTGGTCTCCAGCCTGGCCAGCCTGTCGGTGATCATCTGAAGCTTGAGGCTGATGTCCTCCATGGTGGTCTGTCCTTGGAGAGGGGCCGTCACCACCCGTGAGACTGTGGGGTCTGTGTAGGCGTCCATGACTTGGTCCGCCAGGATGGACTGTTCCAGGAGGCTTTTGTCGTGGACGGTCGCCAGCATGGACCGGACGTGAGGTTGCAGCTTATCAACCCACAGTTGCCGGAGGATGGCCTCGTCCATGGAATTGTCGCCCAGCAGTGTCTTCATGTGTCGAAGGAGTTGGCTGGGTAGCCGACCTTCCAGGTGGACTGCGCTGAAGAGGCTCCTCAGCCTTGTCTGTTGGGATTGTCCGCAGCGCTGCAGGATGGCCTCCTTGAGACCGGTGTACGGCCTCTCGCTTGGAACCTCGTAGATGAGGTCCTGGACTTGCTCCGACACGTGGAAGGGTAGATTTTGTACCACGTATACGTACCGCTGAGTCTCGTCCTTCAGGCGTTGTGTGTGAAACAACGCCTCGATGTGGGCGAACCACAGTCTTGGGTTTGCTGTGAAGAACGGCGGCAACTGCATGCTGACTGCTGTCACACGTGGTAGCCTGGCGGAGTTGTGGGCCGAAGTTCTGTGTCCGACGTTCCTAGTGTTGTGCGCCTGGAGTTTGTGTGTGATGATGCAAGTAGGACGAAGTTCAGTGTCCAACAAAATGCATTTAGGAATGACTGACAACGTAAGTCGACAAAGACGTTAATCAACACAAGCTGATGAAAAATAGTAAATTAATTAATAGCAAATTCCATTTTATCTCAAGCAGAAATTTAGCATCCAAACCCCGTCTTGGAAAATGCGCTCTACATTGATGCTTCTTTGGGACACGGAATCTCGTATAAGATGTGAAGGCACATGCCAAAAAAAACGAGATTTAAACCTGAGAAGAGCAACAAGGGACAAAATAAATTATAAATTTGATGTCTTGGCTGTTTTCCGACTCATCAAGTTATTGAGGAAATGAATGAAATAACGAGCTAATGTCGTATACAAACTCATTTAATACTAAGTACAATTACTGATTATATTTTTAGCATGATAACATAAATAATCGGAGTAATTGTTTTACAAAATATTAACTTTTAATATTTCAAACATTCAGTTAAATTCCTTAGAATATATCATAATTGTAAATGAAAACAAAAGCTTAATGATTATGTTATATCAAAATGTCAATTATGTATGAATATTCCATTGCAGTTTTAGCACTTTTTTTTCTGACAATGCTCAACGTAGTCTCATGCTTCTCTGTTTGTCTTTTAATGCTAACATATTACGATATTCAAACATAATTCAAAAAATATTTTTAAACATATTTATTTACTTAACAAATAAAAAAGAACGCGATTGTGAAGATTTTACCATGTTACGTCAATCTAGTATTGTTTGCAGCAGTACAATGTAGTGCATTAAGGTTGGCGTATTCTTCAGAATAACCCCAAGCTGTGAATGAATTGCTTTCCTGCATTTCAACGTTGGGTTTTCATTATTTTAACCGTTGATTTAGCCGGATATTATAACTGTTTCTGACATTTTTAATTTTCAAAGTAAAACATCAAATAATTAACACTATAGAGTTTGAGATTCAAGTGTAACAATCCTCAGCCATTTCTGGATTACTGCCAAACTCCGTTCGTGAACTAAAGTATCAATGCCGATTTAAAGTTAAGCAAAACATAGAAAGAACTTTTAAAACATTTCAATATGGTATCATTATTGGGAACAATAAGAAGGAACTTAAAATCAGACAATTGGAACGACGAATGCAGGAGAAATTCAGGATTTCTGACATCCTTTGGTGCTGGCGATGATGTCTACGATGGACACAGAACTATCAGTAAAAAGTCCACTCGTCATTGTCCCGAAAGGCAGGGAATTGTCAGAAATGGTTTTCATAAGAATTATCATGCAAACACCTGCCTTGACCAGAACAGAAATGCTTTGGCTCGCTTGCCAAATTTTAACGAAAAAAAAATCTTTTTGCCAGTAATGAGTGACAGGGTAAAGACATTGGATATGTTTGATACTTGCACACATTTTGATCGTCAATAATCTTCATCAGATGACCCGCACAAACCTGAGCTTAGAGGGTCTTCAGAAGCAGTCACAACCCATCTACAACAATTCATCTCTCACCAGCTACAGATTTATCAAAGTTCTTGGGAAGGGAACTTTTGCCAAAGTCAAACTTGCCGAGCACATGCCTACCGGTCACAAAGTAACTTAGTTTTTCTAAAACCATTACAGTCGCTAAGTTAAAAAATGATGTATGTAAATAATAAATAATAATTCGAAAAAAAATAGCAAGTGTTTTTGATGCTGTTTTTAAAATATTGTCTACTTTATTTAGGTTGCTATTAAAGTTATCGATAAAAATAGACTATCAGAAGCTGACCTGCGAAAAGTGAGTCTTCAAATGTTTTATCGACACATTATTTGTCTGATGAGTTACTCATTGTTGCATCGATGGAAGATAATTTATGATTATCCCAATAAGATAAATAATAATTTAAAAAAAAATCACATCATTTTAGATACAACGAGAAATCCAAATTATGAAATGCTTGAATCATCCAAATATTAGTGAGCATTGCTGAAAAATTTGCATTAAATGTCAATTACTTCTGTAAGTTTCTTATTAATAACCAGTAAATTTCAACGTTTTATTCTTTATTCAGTTCGGCTTTATGAAGTAATTGAAGACAACAACTTGATAAGCATTGTCATGGAGTATGCAGCTAAAGGTTATTACAAAAGTTGTCTTTGAATCGGTGCAAATATTACTATTATAAATAAAAGCTAGTAACAATATCAGAATTTTGTGACATAATAAAACAAAATAAAATTAAATAATATGTTATTAAAAGTCTATTTTTCATAACTTTAAACCTAATCGTTATATTAATTGATATTTGTAAATTTGTTTCTGAAGGAGAAATCTATGACTATATCATCCACAAGAAAAGATTAACAGAAGATGATACGAGGTCTAAATTCAGACAGGCAAGATTTTGAGATTCTGTGGAGTCGAATATGCTTTTTAATATGCTGCGCAGTGTCAACGACTTTAAATAGTCTAAATTTTCCAGTTTTATTAGTTTATACGATTACATTTTATTTAATTGCTTGTTAAAAAATAAATTTGAAAACTGTATAATATTACGAAACTGTTCATTATAAAATGTAGCAAAGTTAGCTTGGCTTGCGATATCCACTGCGATGTGAAACAAAAGTACCCAAAAAAATAATCTTGTAATCTTTTCAATCATTTATTCTATTTCAAATAATAACTTAATTTAATTAATGCATTATATAATCATTTATTTATTATCTTCATTCATTAATTATTTATTTAGTTCATTTTTGAATTATTCAATAAATGTTTCAATGTACTTTTAAATTCAGCTTCTCTCCGCCATTGCTTATTGCCACAGCAAAGATATCGTCCACAGGGATCTCAAGGTAAGCACAAACAATTACATTTTTATCATTTTCTGATTAGCGTGAGAAAAACCCACGGTTACGAATTTTAGACATTTTTAATTTTATATTAATATTGTTTTGTATTATTATTACTATTTGTATTATGTTCGAGATCCAACTTGAACCGCCACATAGCGCCCCTTGGATGGGGCGATATATAAATGGTTGAGCGCCCCTGACGCTTATGGCGCTATACAAATAAACTTATTATTATTTATTTACTATTAAACTTATTGACAATATTGTTATTATTAAACATTATTAATGCCGTTACTATTAAATGTAAACTGATTTAAAATAAACATTTCTTATTATTATATTACATTATTTACTTTTCAGGTCGAGAACTTGTTACTGGATAAGGATAACAATGTTAAAGTATGCGATTTTGGCTTCGGGAATTTCTTCGACAGAAACAACAAATTGGACACCTTTTGCGGAAGCCCTCCATATGCTGCCCCTGAACTTTTCAGAGGTTTGTTTCCTTCCAGTTGACCTTACCTTCTTTTATCTTTGCCTTTTCACCTCAAGTTATAACCAAGGCGTGATACTTAGATTTCAAGCGCCCATAAACGATGTGTTATTTTTAGCATTAGAATGCAATGCCAAAATTTCAAATCTTAAAGCGTTCACATCGTAAACTATAAAATTCTATTTTTAAGTCTACTATAATTGCTGTCTTATTTGGTCCAAAATAGCTCGAACATGAGAATAAGTAACTAAACACCACCTATGTAAACTATTGAATTAATGTTACTATTACCATGTATCTGTTGCATGCAATAGAAGCAGATTGAAATACTGATTTTGTTATTATTATTGTTAATTTTTTTTTATTATTGTTTGCATTGTTATGAAACAAGTAGGAACTAGTCGAACCACTTGTTACGTGTTAATAATTACAATGTAGGTCGGTCTATTTATCTACCTAGAGGCTCATAAGAATCACGACCCACGCAAACATAATACTATGAGGTTTCAATAATAACAAATAAATTCTATAGTCAACTAAATTGAATTATTTTTAAGTAATTCAAAACATAATTATTTAACTTAAATAATAACTTAAAAAACTATAAATTATAAGTTTCATTTATTATTGCTAGATTTTCATTTGTTATCAATCAGCTTACATTTTATGTGTGTGCAGGTTCGCCGAATGGGTTGCGTGCCTGCATACAGCGGCAATGGCAATAGTCGTAATGTGTCGTGTTCGAAACCCAGCCTGCACTGCCGCCAGCGCCCTTGGGAAGGAGCGCTATATAAATGGTTACAAGAAGCGCCTCTGACGCTATGCATATGGCGCTATATAAATGAAGTTACAATACAATACAATACAATTTTCACTATTAACTTAGCTTAAAACATTCAGATGAAGTTTAAGTTTTGATTTTAGTAATAAAACAAAAATAAAGTTTTATGATTTTGAATCACGAACTCCATTCAACAGCTGTTTGTTGATTTAACACAATGTGGCCATTGCGAGCCTACCATTTATGATAATGTTGAATCACTACTGATAATGATGTCGAATAATTATGAATCACAACTGGTAATGATGCCAACTAAATTGTGATTCACTACTGGTAATGATGCCGAATCATTACTTTGAACTGCATTCTTACTAATAAAACAAGTATATTTGTCGTATGACTCAAGGGCATTGCAAACAAAATTGCAAAAATTGCAAAATTATAGATAAAATTATTTCACATTTCATTCTCGGTGTTTGGCTTCTGAATTATTTGTTAAATACTTTGTAGAATAAATGTTAATTTCAAAACTTCAAAATAATTATTTGATAATTTTCTCATTAACTACATTTATTTGCTTTTTTACTCTGAAATTATTTTTTTATTTTTTTAAATCCTAAAATGTCTTTGGCAGGCAACAAGTATATCGGACCGGAAGTGGATGTGTGGAGCCTCGGTGTGATCTTGTTCACATTCCTCACCGGTTCTTTACCATTCAATGGGAAAACTTTGCCAGTAATGAAATGGCTGTTTGCTTAGTATTAACTTAGTATTAAAATAGTATTAACTTGTATTAAACGTGTATTATTATTAAAATGATATCATAAAAATAGATACAGATATGAAATGAAAAACTCAATTATCAACTTGATTTTTAAGTAATGAAACTATTAATGTTATCGTCAATGAAGCTGCATTGCGCATTACAGATTATTGATAATTACAAATTATTAATAATTACAGATTATTGATAATTACAGATTATTGATAATTACAGATTATTGATAATTACAGATTATTGATAATTACAGATTATTGATAATTATTAATAAATTGAATTTTCTATGCTAAATATATATTTTTTTGAATATTTTTAATTTTATTTTTAGGCGCTGAAGAGTGACGTATTGAAGGGGAACTTCACAGTACCCAATTATGTCAGGGTTGGCAGCGAACTTTTCCTCAGAAAATTTTTGAGGGTCGCCCCAGAAGAAAGAATTTCTATGGAGGTGCACATTAAATATTTCATAATTATTTTGCTATATAATAAATTTAAAATTTACTTAAAAACTTTGATTTAGTGATTATTAACTTGGCTAATTACACACTGTCACAACGTTTAAGCAGAAACTGAATTGATATTACAAAATAATTTACAATATTACTTAATATTTTAAAAAAATATTATATTAATAAAACTTTCACGAATCTATTTTTCCAGCAAGCCATGATTGATCCATGGATGACAAGCGGTTATGTGGTTGGTCCACTCCGTAAAACTCACAGTTTGGAAAATCCCATAAACATGGCAGTTTTAAGTGAGGTTTTGAAGGGTGTTTTCATTCATGCTCCACTGGATATAAATATCATATATAAACACTAAAGCCCTACTTGTTAATTATATAAATAAATTTGTTTAATATCTTAAAAACCTGTAAAATAATGTGTAGCGCTATTATTTTTTTTTTTTATTAAATTTGTATTCTCTGGTGCATTTTGCTTTGAAGATTAAATTTATTTATTTCAATTAATTTTTATTGTTTTTTTTTTTAAATCTTTATTAACTTATTTACTTATTTATTTCTGACAGACGAAATGGTAAGGATGGGTTACCAGGAGGACGACATTTACGAATCTTTGGAAAAGAAATTATTTGACGATCTCCACGTCACTTATCGAATTCTATGCGTACGCAATGAAGAGGTTGTTTCACTTTACGAACAGCCAACAAATAAAAAATAGATTATAATTTAATGATTTTTATAAATTGTTATAATATTTTTTATAATATTTTTATATTTAACTTGATCGGATTGAACTCTGAATTACTCAACATGCTAAGCCTAAGCTTAACAAAAAGTTAAAATATCGTTTATAGTCTGCAATGTCATTTTCTTTTAACATATGAATCATACCTTTTCAGACGTCTTTCTTCGAGTCGTTCAAGAATATCAACAACAACAGCAACAACATCAACATCAACAACAACAACAACAATAATAAAGGAGCTCAGTTCAAATCTGAGATGACATTGGCTCAAGGAATCGACATAGACAGAGCCAATGGCTTTGACTCCACCCATCATATAAACACAGGGCAAATTTCCAGCGGCAACCACCACAACCATCACGACCACCACGACTATCATGACCACCACAACCATCATGACCACCACGACTATCATGACCACCACGACTATCACGACCACCAAGACACCAACAACTTCAGAGTTATGACCCCCAAGCTTCCTCCAAAAGGTCTCAGGCGTGTGGCAGACATCCAGAGACGTCCAACCTATATAGGTACGGTGTTAATAAAATATTACCAATGACCTTTTGTAAATTAGCTTTTTATTACGTTTAATAGTCAAATATTCTTTTTATATATGTATTTTTGAAGTTTGATCGCTTTCACTATTCTATTAATATTGTTGCTAATATTATTCAACAAACATGTTTGATGTAAATAATGTTTTATTGTTGAAAATATTTTTATAGGCACTGAGCAACAAGAAAGGTTTTTACGAAGGTATAGTATAGGAGTGCAGCCGGATCTTATTATCAATATGGACACTAACAAGGTATTGAAAATAACTGAAAATCATTTTTTCAAGTTCAAAAATTATGTAACGATATCTTTAACTTTAACCATTAATAATATTTGCACTTATCTATTAATTGAAATGAAAATTAATTTTATTGTTTGAATAATTTTAAAGCCAGTAAACCAAGCCAAAGTTTCAAGAATAAGCAGTCTGCGAGTAAAACTATCACCAGATGTCACCTACAAAAAGGAAAATATTGAAGAGTAAGTTATTTCATGATAATCCTGACCAAATAATAATAATAATAATAATAATAAGAAGAAGAATTAATTTGTAAGATGCCATGTGCGACCAGAGGCGACTTAGCTGTTTTGCCCTTAAAGTGATCATCTTAATTTAATTTTTTTCTTTGTTATTACTGGGCCTCATAACTTTAACTGATTTATGAATTTTTACAAATTGTAATGTAGTTATTAATTATATTTCTGACAGACGGCAGACGCCGAAAGTACAAAAAAGTTTTAAAAAGCTGTCCAGAAATATCTTCAAAAGAACCAAAAACGTCGATCTTGCAACGTATGTCTAAAGATAACAAATATTATAATAGTACAATTAATATTATTAATTAATATATAAACATAAATAATCACCACATTAATCATTTATTATTATTTATAGATTTCCTATTATTTATTTCTTCAACGTATTCAAAAGTGTTGTATCGCAATAAGTATTTGTTATTTTCAGAAAAGAGGAAGTTGGAATTTTCGCGAGGTTACCTTCTATGTCTCTAAGAAGCGAGTGAGTGTTGAATTAGGACATCGTAACTTCCGCTAGAATTATTTGTTAACAAGCAATTTTATTTTATTTGCTGGAACATATATTTATATACATTTATATGAGTTGTTACTAATTGTTATTAATAATTTTTAATAATATTAATTAACATAAGTAAACTATTATCAAATAATAATGTGTAATTTTTCAAGTTGTAACTCGACATCGGTCGGAAATTTAAACATGGCAATTGACAAGAACATAGCCTTGCCTCCGTCATCGTTAGACAATAACATTGTTTTTCACAAATATCACGACTTTGTAAATATTGCTTAAAATGCTCTTTGAAATAACATAAACTAATGCAATTGTTTAATATTGAATCGTAATAATAAATAACGTATTTATGCACTGCAAATTTGCTCAGAAATAATGCCTCCTAAAAAAAAGAAACTGTAGGTTATTGTCTAGCATTCGAAACCCGGCTCACAGTCTGTACACATTAGAAAGAGCATAACAAATGATCTAGGCGACCAAGATTTTAACTCCCAAATTACGCATTACACAAACATATTTGCTGTTATTATTAACCAACAATACAATACTAACTCGTTAAATTACTGACAAATTCATCGCCCACAGGAACGCGGTTTCTCATCAATTTACTCTGGACAGCAGAGACAACCACAACAACGCTGAATCCTTCCGAAAAACGCCGAGCAACCAAAGCCTAACTTATCCTTACTTTAATCAAATTCCGGGTGCAAAATTACAGGGTCCGACTCTCAGAGAAAAGTTCATTGAATTATTTCGAATAAAAAGGAACTGAAGTATCAAATACGCTTGATTGCATCTATTTTTGGTCATAATAGCCGACGGACATGCTTTGTTGATATTGCTTAGTCTACGGTTTGCAGGTTTCAATGGCTCTTAGTAAATATCGTAATGAAGTACAATTTGAAATATTGTTATATAGTTTAATTTGCGAATTTTTTTCTTTGTAGAATGCAGAATAAATGTAAGATTAGTTAATGCAAAGAATGCTTCAAAACAATTGGAATTAGTGAAAATAGACAAAAAGGATAGCCATTTTAATTGGCCATTTTGAGTGTCTGTGCGATGTCTTTCATGTTGAATCATTTTCTTCGGCTTTTATAATAAGCATCATGGCGTACAAACGGTTCATTTTTCAAATCTGTTTGAAATGAAATAAAAAAGAAATATTTAAGACTGGATATGTTTTTTTTAATTTGTTAATCTTCATTCCAAACTCAATAAGTGCTACAAAATGTATTAAACTTTAATATTAGAATTATACAATTAATTATATATATAATACTAAGCACAATTCTCATTTGTAATATATATACAATACATTTATAATATATAAATGATGATAATTTATGATATATTAAATAAATAAGATATATTAAATAAAACATATATATTATTTTCATTAATTAATGCACAATAAGGTTTATGTAATTACAAAGATTAAGTAAAATTTATGTTGTAAAAGTAATAAAATTACCTTCTAATATTCCATCAACCGTTCCAAAGCCAACCTCGTCTTGATTGAGAACCTTCTTTTCTTTTACTTTGTGCTTCAATTCGTCCAGGATTTCAGACTGAGGAAAACATTAGGAAATGTCAGAAATATAAAACATCCAATTTAATAAAAGTAAATTGTTTAAATGGCAATGTGATTATCTAATATTCTATAATTATTATTATTAAGTTATCCTACATCTTATTTTTCCATTTGCCAAGACATTCATGACATTCCAGCCACATCTTATAGTTGTATTTATTGTTTTCCAGTTTAAGACGGGAGAGTTGTTAAATTTTGAGAAACTAATTACTAATTAAAAGTTATTCGAATTTTTATTCATATTTGTCTTGAAAGTACCTGTCCGCTAAATGTAGGCAGGTGGCTGTTTCTCGATAAATCTTGCCTCGATGTACTTAAAATCTGTGCAGTCTGCTGCAAAATCATTTTATACAACATTTAACGACAACAAACAAAAATACGTAATAACGATAAATTTATTTCTTAATGTTGACCTAAGCTATTAGCAATTGTTTCATGCGATATGTCAATGTTAATTAACCAAAAAAATGCTGATATTTCACGCGTTAATTTACAAATTTGTAAAGAACCCACGAACCTTGAAATTGTTGACAAACTTGATTATGATGCCGAAGAATACATTCGGAGTGGCAGATTTGGGATTTTCGCCAAAGTAGGAGGCAACGTTTTGGAATGATTCCTGATCGATTATAGAATTTTGGTTTTAAAATTTATGGAATTTTACCTGAAGTTTTAAGTTTTTTATATTTTCTAGAATTTGTTATTTAAGACTACTGTTCTTATTTTAGGTGGTACATTATATTTTAAGCATAAAACAGACTCCAAGGTCAAGCGATAATAATTTGAAAGTACCATGGCTGAGGTGTGTTCCACATCCGTCTTCTGCAGCTTGTCTTTGGCCTGGTTGAAGAAATGCTGGAGTTGAGACTTGAGTTTGTTATTTTCCCGCATTTCCATCTCAGCAGACGACAACTGCTTCTTCATCGTCGCAAGATCACTGACTATCACTTCGAGGCAGGCTTTAAGAAATATGCAAATATCCTGTTAGACTTGAAATATGCAAATATCCTGTTAAACTTGAAATAATTTTGTGCCGTCGAATTAATTCACCGCTTTTGTTTAAGTTTTTCGTGTGTATTTGTGTAAATAACAATTAATCATTTTATTAAATTAATTTTAATTCAATACGATTTAGAATGTCTTTAATATCAAATTAAATGATCCATATGTTAGGTTTAAGTGTGTTATTTTAATAGGTTTTGGAATATCGTGCTTTCTCGTTTTTCAAACAAGAAAAATAAGAATTAACTAAAATTGTGAATTATTATTAACTAACACTTTAACAATTAACAATTAATTACATTATTAAGTTTATACCGGCAGCAGCTTGTTCTATAAAATTTAATTCCTTGTGAAACGTGACAACGTCTGGAAACTTTTCTTGGCAGATTTTCACGATGAAGTGGAGCAGGGTTTGTTTCCTATCGTTGGATTTTGTTTCGCTGAGCTAAAAATTACCCAATTATTATTAAATAATTAAAAGTAATAACTATTATTATTATTAATAATTTTAAAAAATGAAAATGTGATAAATGTTCAGCAATGCAAATTTACGTGTCTTCATTAATTGAAAATATGACGGACTCATAGAAATCATTTCAATTTGAACGTTTTTAGAGCAAAATTTTAATTTATTATTACTTAACATTAATTGCACTTGCAAAAAGTAATTCAGTAAGTCAGAAGAAGTAATTTTAAATCAGAAGAAGTAATTTTAAATCAGAAGAAGTAATTTTAAATCAGAAGAAGTAATTTTAAATCAGAAGAAGTAATTTTAAATCAGAAGAAGTAATTTTAAATCAGAAGAAGTAATTGTAAGTCAGAAGAAGTAATTTTAAATCAGAAGAAGTAATTTTAAATCAGAAGAAGTAATTTTAAACTTACCAATTCAAGATTTTGAAGCTTAAAACCGTATGCACCACCCCTGTTTTGGCTATTCATGTAATTTCCAATGGCGAGAATAATCTATAAAGACGTAAAGATTAAGTAATATTTAATTATAATTTATTTGTAATTTGTACTTTTTTAATGTGATAAATAAATATAATTTATTTGTAGTTTATTATTAATCAGTAATAATATTATATGTAATTACATTATTTTTATAATTAAAATTTACAAGAATCAAAATACCTGGATGAGTTTCTTGAACATTTTTGAACTTTTCAGCGATATTGAAGCAACTTTTATCGCTTGAATTTGCTGAAAATTTATTGTAAAATTATTACAAATTTAGTAATTATATACAAACATATTAAAAAATGAAGTCATTAATAATTATTATTAACACCTTATTTAATAATTACAATGAGTTGTTACAACGAGGTTAACAATATCTCACCGGCAATAAATAAGCCAAATTGTTATCGAGATTGCAGACCAGAGACATGACTTGAAGCTTTTGTTTGAATCTTTTCGTTGTCATCAGCTGAAGATTGTAAAGTTATGATCAAAATAAATCACATTACTATTATTATTATTATTATGACTATATATATTATTACAATTATTATTATTATAAATGATGATATTGACAATAAGAATATTTATAATAATGCAATAACAAGTTGTTAATAACATCAAATCAAATCATATGATGTCTTAAAATAAAATCAGACAATTTCTTAAAATGAGTTTTAAACTTCTTTATTGTTCCAGTTATCGATAAATAAGCGAATAATTTTAGTGAAATTGTTCTGTGTTTTAGTTGTGTTAAATGACTTTAAACAAATTTTTTTTTATCAAGTAGATCCTTATCAAATAATCAACTAATTTATCAAGTAACCCATTATCAAATAACCAACTATTTTATCAAGTAACCCATTATCAAATAACCAACTATTTTATCAAGTAACCCCTTATCAAATAATCAACGATTTTATAAAGTAACCCATTTCCAAGAAACAAATTCTTAACTAATTCCTCACAGCAATCATAAACTGATCATCTTCCGTCAGTTCTTCCTTCGATCTTCCACTGGACGTGAACGACTCAAAGGCTTGCTCTTCCTCCTCGTTCGGCGTCAACCTTTCCAGAAGGTCAACCCTCTCAGGGGTCAAAGTTTGGAGGTCAAAACTGAGATTAGGTACAAATTAATTTGGTTTATAAGTTAAGATTTATGTTAGTATGTTGGTTGGAATCAGAATATGAAATTAAATTGATGGATATATTAAATAATATTCGGTTATAAAAAATTTTATAAATGATTTCTATTTTTACTATTTTTAAATAACTTTAAAATATATATTTCAATTTAATTTCTAACTTTTCCAAAGCATCTGTCAGTTCTTTAGTTCGAAGATGGAGCTTCTTCCTAGCAATGGCTTTAAAAAAAGTGAAAACATGAAATTTGTTAGAATTTCTGCTGCTAGTGAGCATAAAAATCTAATGTTTCACATAAAATTATTTTTTACTATTTAAATATAAATAAAAAAATATTTAACAATAATAATGATAATAATAATAATATAATAATAATAATAATAATAATAATAATAATAATAATAATAATAATAATAAGAATAATAATAATAATAATAATAATAATAATAATAATAATAAATAATAATAATAATAATAATAATAATAATAATAATAATAATAATAATAATAATAAATAATAATAATAATAATAATAATAATAATAATAATAATAAGAATAATAATAATAATAAATAATAATAATAATAAATAATAATAATAATAATAAATAATAATAAATAATAATAATAATAATAATAATAATAATAATAATAATAATATAATATAATAATAATAATAATAATAATAATAATAAATAATAATAATAATAATAATAATAATAATAATAATAATAATAATAATAATAATAATAAATAATAATAATAATAATATAATAATAATAATAATAATAAATAATAATAATAATAATAATAATAATAATAATAATAATAATAATAATAATAATAATAATAATAATAATAATAATAATAATAATAATAATAATAATAATAATAATATAATAATAATAATAATAATATAATAATAATAATAATAATAATAATAATAATAATAATTAATAATAATAATAATAATAATAAATAATAATAATAATAATAATAATAAATAATAATAATAATAATAATAATAATAATAATAATAATAATAAATAATAATAATATAATAATAATAATAATAATAATAATAATAATAATAATAAATAATAATAATAATAATAAATAATAATAATAATAATAATCATATTACTTACCAACATTCTGCCTCCTATTGGGAAGCAAAATCGTGTTTAGAGCTGCAACGTCGTCGATTTTTCTGACAGTCCTGTAAATGTTCAAGTTGCTGATGATGTTGCTGTTGTTGTTGTCGAAGTGGTCTTGAGATTCCAGGAATCTTTTCGAGTGCAGTTTGAATCTCTCTTCCAATTCTTCAAAGTTTAAGATCTTTGGAAATATTAAAGGAATGTCGTAAAATATTCGAATTAATGGAAATTGTTGCAAAATATTGAAAATGCTTTCATTTGAACAACATATCTTGATTGTTATGCATATATATATATATATGTATGGTGCACTACAAATACAAAGGTGATTACTTTAACACATCTTGAAGGCGACGGTGATGATGATGATGATGTCGATGATTATTGTCAAGATAATACCCATTTATATGCTTCTAACGTTATTTAATTTGATTTAATTCATTCTTTATTTCAATTAATCAATTCGAACAATTAATATCCTATCGAATGATCACCTTGTAAATGCTTTCCTCATTGATGCCATCGTAAATTGTGCCTTTGATTTGACTTTGGTTGATTGGTGTCCAGTTGAGAGCTGCCAGTCTCTGTCGTGACTTTATGACGCCCTTGACGCTGTCACTTTTTGGCTCTTAAATTTGAAGAAGATTTATTACATTATTTATTTATAAATAAAAAAAATATACTCTTTAATTTAAATTTATTAAAAAATAATCGTGACAAATGTCATTTTTTAAAGTCGTACATTTAGAAAACCATTTAATTTACTCAAGTTGTAATAATTTAATTTCAAGGTATTTATTTATTTTATTACAGTGGAGCAATGCTAAGAAACAGTCTTTCAGTCCTCACCTTTGTTCAACTCTTCACTGGTGGCACTCGTTTTTCCAGCAACATTTCCAGGTGACATCAGCACACCTGGTAAAGGTGGAGCAGGTGGTGGTGGTGGTGGCGGTGGTGGTATGGCGGAAGGTGCAGGGGTGGATTGGCTGACATCCGTACTGTGTGAACTGGACCCTTTTAGTTCGTTTTGTGACTCTGTTTCACATTGATGTCGTTGTTGTGGCTGAGAATGTTGAGTTGCGTTAACTCCTGATGAGAATAATTTATTTTTAAATTGTAATTTTAATAATTTTTTATCGGATAATCAAATCGGGTCAAAATCCATCATAAATCATTAAGAGAAATTTACTTTTCAACTCTTCTTTAAGTCGTTCCAACTCGATCTGTAGATAATTTTTTCGTTGTTTTGATATTGCATTGATGTTAGTTATGATATTAATTCATTAATATTTATTTAATGATTATAAAGTTTATTTGTATTTTATTTTTTTTTTACTTCGAAAGCATCCCTCTCTTGCGTTGCAGTGTTGAATTGAATTTCAAGATGAGCTGAGAATTATTGAGTTCAATTTTTATTTCAAATTGCTTCAAAATAAGAAAAAGTGAATTTATCGGAATTTCTTTTTTAGCATTGTTTTTACAAAATAATGTTATTTTTTAATTATTAACAATTGTGGACATGTTTAACGATAATTATCAAAATGCTATTGCGTTTATATTGTATTAGTAAAGAAGTTACCAATTTGTTCAAGTGCTGAATTTTCAACATCTTCCAACTTTCTCTTTAACTGAAAAAATAAAAATAAATAACCTTATCAAACAAAGCGGAATTGATCTGGAAATTTCTTCGAGAAATATTTATTCTCCTTTTGTACTTATTTAAATAAAATCATTACAAGTTCTACCTGTCTTGGACGAATCAGATTTTTAAAGCTCAGAACGTTCACTAATCCTATTCACGAGTATGAATTCGTGTGAATGACTTTGCGAGTGTATTGCTATGAGTATGAGTGTATTTATTAATTTTAATTAATCCATTTTTATATTAATAATAATAATAATAATAATAATAATAATAATAATAAGAGTAATAATAATAATAATATTAACAACAACAACAACAACAACAACAACAACAACAACAACAACAACAACACAACAACAACAACAACACAACAACAACAACAACAACAATAATAATAATAATATAATAATAATAATAATAATAATAATAATAATAATAATAATAATAATAATAATAATAATAATAACACATTACAGCAGTTACTATAAAAGTCATAATATTTCCACCTTCATTGCTAATTGATGGTCGTGTCATTAAAAATACTTACTTATATAAAACTTTAAATAACAAAAAATAAACCCTCTCCCTATCAGCCCTTAAATAAAAACTGACCCTCGAAACCAACGTACCCTGTTCAATTCCTCGGCCTTATCCTTCATTTCATTGACGTGTTTGGCGTCTGCCATGAGGGCGGAGACATCAAAGCAGTTGGACAGGTAGGCTTTTATATGACTGGATAGACTTTCGCTTTCCATTTTGAGGAGTATCTGATTTAAAGAAACATATATTTGTATATATATATAATAAAGAAGATGATAAAGTTAATTATTTAACTAAATCAAATTGATTTTATTTTATTTTGATTTATTTACCGTGGCAATCACAAAGAACAAAACATACATTATAGACACATGATTAATAAATTGTTTAACAAGATATTTTATGAATCGTAGTTCATCAGTGATCCGCCATTTGTAAATTAGACTCATGTGGCAATTGTCAAATTTCCAATTAGATTAAACTCAAATGTAAGCTCATGGTTAGATTTAAACTAATACAAGATAAAAAGGTTTTTTTTTAATTCCTGAATCGCAAGATAATTCGATAATGTTATCTTCCGTCGATATTTTAATTAATTGCCATTTAAAAACGTGTTTAACGGTGACTGTGATGTGGATGTAATTGCATAGCTAATCAAATGTGAATTTGAATATGCTAATTTTAGCAAATTAAATTGCAAACCGTGAGGTAGTCTTCTAGCATCAATAATTTGAACTCATGCTGAAGAAAGACCCTGAAATTCATGTCTTCAGGTGAATGGACAAGAAGGTTGATGCATCTTATGCATGCCACCTGTTTGTTTTATCGGTAATTAATTTTAATGGTTTAATGAATAAATTGGTTACAATTAAATTATTTAATTTTTACCGAAAAATCAAGATTAAATCCTTCTTCGCTCATAAACCACCCGACGAGTTTCTCAAATCTTTTTTCTTCACCGCAAACCTTCAGTGGAAATTGAATTAATATCTTTATTAAATTAATAATATTCATAATTAATTACATATTATCAGGGTATTGTCAAGTAATCGTTCTTTCAATTATGATTTCTATCAAATCATAACAGTCTTAAATAAAAATACAAATATATCAAAATATAAAATTTAGAAATCATATTGTTATTTAAACTAATTATTTTCATAATGATGATTTTTTATTTAATGGTAAGACTGATTAAACACAATAAATATTAAGATGCAATACCTTCGTTGATTTGTTACAATTTTATTGTAATTTAAAAACAACATTTTTGAAATTGCAACATGAATAATAAGTTTGCTGGATATTAATGCCGAAAGAATTTAAAGGTCGTAACATCCTCATTTTTTAGGAAGTTTAGGGAACTTATTTAGGGAAAATTATATTTGATTATGTAATACTTTTAAATGTAAAAGAATTTTCATCGAATATGAATTTTAAGCTTTTTAATTTTCCTTTTTTAATTTATTATTTTAAAATAGACATTAAAAACTGATTGACAAATTAATTGTTTGATTGGTTGATTAACCTTCTTCATGTACTCAAATGACCTAAGTACTCTGGCGTGACCTCCTTTGACCAAGCACAGCACCGAGATTACGTCCAGTACCAATGTTCTAGTTCTTAAAGAATAAGTTAAAGAAGTTACGATGTTAAGTAATAATAGTTATAATCATGAATAATTGTACAATAACAGCTAGCAGCGATGATGGTCGTGATAAAAATATTCAATCAAGGTAAACTAATTATTTGTAATTATTATTACTTGGCACGACAACGACAACGAAAATAGCAACGACGACAACAACATTCAACAATATTAATAATAAGAAGAAAATAAATATTTTCATTTAATTTATTAATTAATATTATGAAGATGACATTAAGCATTATTTGCCAAAGAAATTAATTTAATTATAAAAAATGACATAACTAAATTGTAGTATAAACAAATTATTGAAATAAAATATTTTTTAAATTACTCTATTAAATAATATTTGAATTAAAACAATACAATATAGTAAAACAACAAAGACAACAGTAATTTACTTGTGACTATTGAGGAGCAAAGACAAGACGATGCAGTTGATAGCTTTTTCATGGACAAAGATCATGGCGAATCCGTTCTTTAAAACAAAATTATTTTAAATGCAAACAACTTAAAATGATGACGTAATTTCCTTTTTATTAGCAACTCATAAAATCGAAAGTTTAGCATCCTCTGATGCCATGCATATGGCGTTTTAAAAATTACATAATAATAATTATTATTATCATTATTATTATTAAGTATAATTAAATTTTCAACTTGTTTTTATGATCATATTTACATTAAATAATAATTTTTTCTCTATCTATTTTCAGCAATAATGAAAACATATCATCTTTTAGTTAAGTAAAGAAAAACTTGCTTGACTTGTCTATTTATTAGTTAAATTGTTTTAACTGTTCCTAATAAGCTCTTTCAAACATTATTTTTATTGCTCTTAATTTTCAATAATAAAACTTTTATAATTTATATTTATATTTATATTTATAATTTATATTTATATTTTATAATTTATATTTATATTATTTATATTTACATTTTATAATTTATATTTATATTTTATAATTTATATTTATGAATCATTGTTGAATCTCCATAGCTTGAGTCGTGAGTTGTTTTTGTCTTTTAATAGGCTCGTATGACGATAGCTGACATTCCAACTTTATTAATAGCAGGAATAAATTAAATATCTTAACTAATATTATAGATTAAATAAATAATATCAGTTATTAATGTTAAATAATAATAATGACATTTTCATTAATCACTTTTGTATGATGGCATCATTTAGAAATTCATTATTTAATGTTAACTAAATTAAAAAATGGCTGAAAAAAAGTTAAATAACAATAATAAATAATAAGGCAATATTTTTTCAATTAAATTATCTATAATTTAAATATTTTTACAACCTTGTGGTTCATGATGGCTTTGAGACATTTGACGCAATGGTGGATGTCAGAGCTGGCAGACTTTGACGTCTGGACTTTGTTCTTCTCCTGGGAAGATTTGCCGAACAACGAGGCAGGTTTTGAACTCAGGAGATTGAGGCTAGACTGTCTCTGGTTAGTTTCGTTTCTATGGGAACAAAATAATTAATTGCATTAAAATC
Organism: Whitmania pigra; assembly: GCA_021613335.1. Taxonomy (NCBI): domain Eukaryota; kingdom Metazoa; phylum Annelida; class Clitellata; order Hirudinida; family Haemopidae; genus Whitmania; species Whitmania pigra. The sequence continues at coordinate 2,037,601 of JAJTWR010000275.1, read as the reverse complement.
TTTGGACGTGAATGTTCTTGCATGAAGTCGATACCATGCTGTAAAGGTGTTTCTTAATAATTAAATTTTATTATTATAATCATCATCATCTTTATTATTATTATTTTTGTATTATTATTGTTATATTATTAATACTTGTTACCCGAGAATAATTGTTTGCAAAGACTGATTCAAAAGATCGATGACGGCATCCAAACCGTTGTTTTCTCTACTCAGGAATTCTTTGACCCACCTGTTGTAATTTAAAATAAATATCAATATTTTAAGCGCCTGTTAAAAGAGCATTAGTAATAATTATTACTGTTGTAATTAGCAATTTATAGCTTAAATATAATTATGATAATAATCGTAATATTAACAAACAATTCTTTTGTATCTATATATTTATGCCAAAGTATCCTTCTAATAAAATACCGATGTAAATAGACTGCATTTAATATTTTAACAGTAAATGACAAAGTTTATTATGGCAATGCGAAGTTAACCTTTTGTTTATTGACATCATAATTAATTCATCAATTTTAATTTATTTCCTTGATAAACCACATCGAAGCTTCAACAAATTCATCAAAAAAACTAATTTGATTTCCTTAACATATTTTCAGCATTTAAGAAGTTTATAAATAGATAACATTGGTTTTATTGTTGTACTATTTTTATTGCATTAATTTGTTTATTATTGTTATTACTATTATGCGTCTGCCGCGAGAAAGATCTCGTAGCTTCCTTGAGAATGTGAGCCTTCCTGCATTCAAACTTCCCGTTTTGTAAACAAATTGTGCGCAAATTCACTTTCTGTTTAACCAATATGTTAGTTCCCTTATACCTTCCTAATCAACTGGTTTGAAATAGGCTTGAAATGAATTTTATTTTAATAAAATGCATACTTTATTTTCTGTATTCAAAATACATCTTTGAAGGCATTCTAACAAACATTTTGATTTATTTTGGTTTATAACCAATGATAAGCAAATGTTCCCTGGCTTATGAGAACAAGGAGTATAAAGACTTCATTTTTTTTACCTTTGCTTGAACGATCGCATTCCTCCGAGTTAGCTTGCATGCCAGTATTAATAGTAATAAAAATAATAATGATAATAACAATATTAGTTCTAATTAATTTATTAACCAATAAAATCCAGTTGACTGATAATTACATAAGCTAGCCAGTATAATAATAATATAAAAGTTGAATAACTAATGATTAATATTAATAGTTAATTAATTAATGATTAATATTAATAGTTAATTAATTAATGATTAATATTAATAGTTAATTAATTAATGATTAATATTAATAGTTAATTAATTAATGATTACTTGATAGAATTTGTCCTCAGAGAAATTTCCAGGTCGCTTAGCGTCAGTTCCCACGTTTCCTGGAGTTTATTGTTCTAAGAAAGAATTTACAGAAGTTCAATATTTGTATACATTTTGTTCGCGTTCTGCTAGGATATTGATTATCCATTCAATATTTGGTCGTAATTATTCCTAAGATTATTATGCTTATTATTACCGTGTTTATTATTATTATTATTATTATTATTATTAAAATGTCAGATCAATGGGAAGGAAGCCGCGATGACGACGACGCTTACTTAGAGATGGGAATGGCCTGATATCATCGAAACATTTTTGCTGAGTTTAACCAAACATAATTTAGGTATTATTAATATTATTATTATTATTATTATTAATTCAATGATCATATATTTAGCTATTTTTCTATCATCCCACATTAGTACCTCTGGCAGTTTGGAGATTTAATGACGCTTTTTAACTGACTGTATATGCAATGTTTAGCCCTTAAATTATTTTTGTGTTCCTTATTTTAAATAATTTAATCATTATTTTAACAATAACATCACATCATTTAAAGTATTTTGTATTATTGTTTAACTAAGTTGTTTATTTATTGAATAATTATTTTCAAATAAACTTTCACTGACTTTTCCTTTTCCGTTCAGATCGTTCAAGTGATTCTTGATGGCGTTGATGTAAAATTCGGGTTGCTGTTTTGCAGAAACCATGGTCTGAAAAATTACAGAATAATTGATTAATTTTAACTAAAATCATTCAATAATATTCGTTGGGGTGAATATTGTTATTATTTATTAGCTTGTGTTCAAATATTATTCAATATTGCAATTATTGTTATTAATAAATTATTATTTAGTATTTGAAATTTCATGTTTAAAGAAAAAATTCAAAAGAGAGAGAAAAGTGAATTCAATCCATACAATTCCGAGCCACTCCCCTCTCATACAAAAGTTACAAATTGCAAATTCGGAATTTGTTTTCGAGTTGGACAGCGGAGCCAGGGATAACTTTTGCTCAATGGAAGTGTGGAACAAGTGGGGAAAACCCAATCTAAAATCTTCCAGTACGAAATATATTTCCGCAACAGGAGACTCCATCCCGAACACAGGAGTCTGTGAAATGATGGTTTCGACGTCAGATCTTCAAGAAGAGCACCTCTAGAATTCAATGTCACCAAGTTGCCAAAACTCAACATTCTTGGCAGGAAAGCCATAGTTGAACTGCAAATCGATATGTCAAATTTGCTATGCAATCACGTTTTCAAGATTGATGACGAAACTGATTCAAAAATCGTCGAAAAAGCATGTCTCAAAATTTGCCACGATTTCAAAGAATGTTTCGAGCAAGATCTTGGTCGTTTGAAAGATTTCGAACTAGAGATAAAATTCAAACAAGAAGCAACGCCAATTTTTGTCAAAGCAAGAATAGTTCCATTTTCAATTCAGGAAGAACTGAATAAGGCTCATAGTAACGTGGATGCTCTTAGTCGTTTACCAAGTGGGCAAGATTCTAATTTTGAAGTTAATGAAGATGAAGAGGACAATTATATAGGTTTGCCTTTGGTGTCTCAAATAGACAGAACGAGCTTACGTCCAACAAGAGAACGATCAAAACCAAATTCGATGTCGGGAAGCCCTGTTACGTACAACGCATCGGTCCGGGTAAGGATCGCGTACCTAGATGGATCCCGGCAGTTGTAATTCAAATCTTGGGACCTCGCCATGTTTTGTCCAAAAGGACCTACTTGGAAGAGGCACGTTGAGCAATTGAGGCCCAGACACGGAGTAGATGAGGACGATGACCCAGGCATGGTGCCAGGTCCCATTCCAACTTCAAGAAATGTTCCACTTACAACAACAATACAAACAACTGTACAACCGCCAAGAAAACCCAGAGGTCGACCAAGAAGGCGAAGAAACTTCCAGCGACCAAACCTACCGGATCAAGATCTTACACTGCCTAGACGGTCAGAAAGATTACGCCTCAAAGCTCTGGGAGACTCTTCGGCTGGCGCGGATGTGTTGTGACACCATCTTGGCATATAAAAGGAACAGGCCTCGGGAGCGGGAGAGTTTGTACGGAAGTTGGTACGAGAGTTGAACGATAGGTATTGCGAGTTGGCGATGTTACATGCGAATACGTACTCGGTAGCCATTACCGATATTTCGGTTCTCGTTTCTGTTTCTGAATATTTGACAGCCAATAAAGTTTTCTGTTAAACTTGTTATTCTTACAAAGACCCAACAGTTTGTGCGGTGTTAAAAATAATCTAAAATAAACATAGGATGGCACGAATGGCATGCAATTTAATGTTTGCTTTTTGGTCACGTGTTTGCTTGAGTTATTGAAATTAATTGATTGTACAAGTTTCAGACGAGTTCTAATAAACCAAAATATCAACTCGCTTACAGCTCGCTTAAGAGCTTATATTACAACTTTAATAAACTGACAAAATAAGGCTCAATAGTCTGCGTTAATCATGCTAAAGATTCCAAAATAGAACCGATCATGCAGAACGAATAGCATTGCATAAGAAGAGAGAAAAGCTTGAGTCACGCTATGACGGCATCAACTAAACTGTCTATTCACATTTTCTGAGGTGTTTTAAATGCTGCCCTTAAGTACAAATAAATATGTGAACCATATTCTTAAAGTTTTGGGTGTGGTGTGAACTCTGTAACTATATGCAAAAAAATTGCGTTTACGTGTTACAAATAAGGCGTTACAACCATTATGATGATAAAATTATTAATAAATCCACTGACAAAATAACTGATACTTAATTATAAAGCAAAACATAGTTTGTCTTTTAGGAATTGAAGTTTTATTTTCAAGAAGTTATGTTTTTTGTTATTTAAATAGTTTAATTCAATAGTTTACTAAAATAATCTTTACTAACGGTGTCGCAAACGAGTTGCCACTTTTTCTCGTCACTGTAATCTTCCAATATTTGCCTTTTGTCGTCTTTCAAGTCTATGGATGTCTTAAAATTAATTTTTATAAAATATACTTGAAAGTTTGAGAACAACTTGTTGAATAAAGTAAAATAATAATTTTAAAGTGATTTAATGTCATGGAAGGTTTCCAAATGCTGGAAAGGTGTGAAATATTTTTGTTTTTTTATACTTGGAAATGAAAGAAAAACTTTTAAAGAATTATTTGAAACTGGTTTCGACTGGTCTTCTGAAGAGCATTGTTGCAAGTACTAATTTTAAATATAATTTACAATTTAAAATGTTTAGAACTTTTTAATTAGTCAAGGAATTTGTGATATTGCGGGGCCAATTTCTTATTGATGCTGGAGAATAATTGCAATTTATAGGATTATCATATCAAAATTGATTAGGAATAGAGTTCCCATCTTTCTCAAAAGTGGCATCCACGATCAATCCATGCAATCGATGCACAAACCAGCAGTAAATTAATGACGTTGCACCAAATTAAACATTGAAATGATCCTCACAGACTACAAGAAGTACACAACCTCAAGAAAACGGAATGAAACGAGCACCGAGGGAAAATACTAAAACCTAGCAGAAACCAAAAGAACTGCTGATACCAACCATAACCTGAAGGAATCTCATGTGCAGTTCGTCCCTGTTGGGGATGGGACTCTGGTTGAAAAGGGTGAGTGACTTCGTGCGATCGTCTGCACCGTCTGGACTGAGAATCACCAGAATGTCAGAGGACTTGCGACGATTCATGTTCTTGTTTTTAGAGTTCATTCTGCAATCCAAATTCAATGTGATCAGAATGTTGGTCGAACTTTTATTCCCAGTTATTGAACAGTATTTTCCACTTACTTTGTCGTTTCGTAATCCTTCATTCGTAGGTATGAATATTGTAGTCCGTAATTTATCAGCTAGATCTCTAAAACTTCGCGTTCATAATGAAACAAAAAATATTGGGCGAGGAATATAATAATATTTTTATCATAGTAAAAAGCTGCTTAGTAATACCACGCTTGTGGTTGTTGAGTAATGTTAAGACAACTGTTTTGAAAGTTATTGTGCAGCCTATTTTATACAAGATTGACGAAGGGAGCCGAGATCTCTCTCTTGAATTTAATTCACGCCTGATAGAAATTTAAAGTCCAGCCCAAACATTATAACATTCAAATGAAATGATATTCGCAAATCGGAACGATTAATATGCAAATACTCGAACACACCCTCCCTCGTCTGCACGCTCAAAGCTGGTTTTGAGTCACTCAGTTTGTCAACATTCGCGCCAGTTCTCGATATTCTCTAGCTGCTAATTTCGAACGCTGGCCAAGCACTCTGTTGTTCAGACTTAGAATTCTGGGTTCATCTTTTCTATCCCACTTCCGTTTTGGCGGCAGGGAAAAAGTTGCGGTTAAACTCCTGACGGGAAGCAAACAAATTTGACCTCTGTCATCCTGGAGCCATTCCGACCTGACATTTCCAACACTTAATTACATTTCTAGATAATAATAGGATTTGTTTCATAAATTTCGCCCAATAATGCATAGTTATGAGGTTTCTAAGGCAGAAGAAAATTGTAAAAAAAAAAAAATATTTAAAAATTTTTAATTAAATAAAAAATTACTCGTACTTGTTGATTGTTATTATTAATACTAGTTTTCTAGTTGACCCCAGCGAATCATAATAAACTCCAACTCATCAACTTAGTTTTCATGATGGAAGAATTTTGAAGTTCAAATTCAAAACTGATATTAACATCAGAGAAGATTAAAGCACGCCAAATACATTGAGAATTGTACATTGCCAATTTGAGTACGTGCATCCAAAAACAAAACATTTATTTATGAGATCACATTTTAAATTCCTATTATCGTTCACAACCCTCCGAGTTTCACTGTGTCTGCAGAATCTTGTTTCTGCTCCGTGAGGGCTCTGGCCGGGTGAATGAAGGCCACAAATTCCACCCCGGCTTGCTTGGATGCCCTCACAAATCCGTTGTTGGCAGTGCAGGTCACGGCCTTGAGGCTGTCACCGGTCCCGAATATGGTCCTCATGCGGGGATTGATCCTGGCGCTCTCTTGGAGCTTGTCGCACTTGCTGGACGAGAGATCGGGGACAACGAAAATGCCCTTCAAGAGCTGCTTGGCTCGATCTTTCTCTTCGCTGCCACCCACGATGCTGACAATCTTTTCGAAATCGTGCACGGCGGTCTGACACGAGAACAAAGACCTGCCCAGAAATAACTCGAAGACTTTCGGAAGGGTAGGGTTCGACTGCTCATCTTTAGCCTGCAAGGTAAGGTAATTCTCTCGAAACTTGAAGTTGCAGTGGCCATGGCAGAGGTTACTGACAACGGCGATCAGGGACGTGACGTCCAAGTTGACTCTGTCGATGAGAGGAAAGATGTTCGAGGCGTTGTCAGAGAGACGATTGATGTAACTCTTGCAAATGCAGTGACTGTTGGCACAAATGGACCCCAGAAATTCCGTCGTGGCGATCATTTCTGGATATTCTGTGAGATGAGGGTTGGCCGAAGAATCTTTCGGCACTGCAGGGATGAAGTCCTGGACATTCTCTTCTTTATCGCGGTCGTCGTGACTTTCCTCGGCCTCGTCGTCACCATCGTCTTCATCGCCGTCGACGTCGTAGTCGTCGTCATCGCTCCGTCCGTCGTCGAAGCTATCGGAATCTTCTTCGACGTCGTCGAAATCGAAATCCTCATAAGTTTCTGCCTCCCTGGAAATCCCAAGGTTCTTGAATATGTTGCAGCACAACTCGGACGACAGCAGTTCCTTTGGCACAACTTCTTGGCTCCTCTTCACCAGGATTCCTAGCCTCGAGAGTCCGTCCTCCATCTTCTGGGGCACTGGATGGAAGAAGACGAACATCACCTCAGGAACCTTGAACTGGAATGGGTGAAGTTTTGCAAACTCGAGGTACTTCGTGGCCTGCTCTCTGATGCTCCTCGTTCCGAAGTGGCATTGTTCTGTGGAAACAATAATAATAATAACATTAACAATAAAAATAATAAGTGCATTTGTGTAGCGCCATAAGCACTCCATCCTTGGCTGCTGTGGAAGGAGGTGAGTCTTGAGGCTGGCCTCGAATTGGTTGAATGATGCAGAAGCCCTGAGGTTAGCCGGTAGTCCATGTCTGAGGACTGGTGAACTTGGAGGACTTTGCTTCAAACTGTTCCTCGGAATAGGAATTCTGAGAAAGTCGGACGTCTCCGACCGCAAGCATCTCGAATGGGAGTGCTGGCAGAGCGTGCAGGTGAGATAGCGTGGCATTCCAGTGCTGAGAACCTTACGAACGAGAAGAGCAACCTCGAACCTAATTCTATCAGCACCCGGAAGCGGATGCAGTGCTCGCAATGCTTACAGCCCACGGTCGATAGTTGCAGGCTCTAACTGTTGCGGAAAGGTGCCTATCGAGCCAGAGGTCACTGTCGAGGATAAACCCGAGGAGTTTTACGGAGCTGGATAGCTCGATGCTCGTGTTGGCGGGATGAACAGAAGCGACGCTGAGTCGCCGTAGGGAGCGATAGAGGGTGCCCAGGGTCATGGCTTCGAATTTGGACTGGTTCAGTTGCAGCCGGTATACGAGATGCCTGATTTTCACCATGGTCATAAGTACTATTAGTAATGGTAATAGTCTATTACCATTGACATCACAGTCATAAGTATTATTACCATTTACATTGGCAAGCAGGGCTTTTGAATTCTTGGTGATGACCTTCACCCAGGTTCTCCCCCCGTCGCAGACGACATCGACCACGATCGGGTGGGGAGAGTTTGCCATCTGGAGAGGTCGAAGTACTGCGACCACATTGGATAGGTTTTCAGCACAAAGGGCTATCCCTGAAAATGCGACCGATTAATTTATTTCGATTTAATTAATTTTCATTTCAAAATTTAGCAATGATTGATGATAATTCTGTTTTTCTAATAACAATTTATCAAATCATTTATTAATCTTAGTCATTCTCTGAATAAACTAATTTCAGGTTACATTAAATAAGTCAAGCTTCATGCTGCATAGCCTACCTTGCAAGTTGCTGAGGTTGCTAGATTTGAGCACAGCTTCACTAAACTTCTCTTTCTGAGAAAGCTTTGCAAATTAAACAAAAATACTTTTAAAAGTCAGCAACAACTAAAAATAAACACCTAAGAAAACACTTTTTAAGCAAAATAACCTTCTTCAAATAATTTAATTCCGCCTTGCAGTTTTTCAGCAGCTTTCCAACACCAGATATGTCTTTATGCTCCTCGCATTTGTCAACCAGTTTCTCGCCGATGTTTATCAAGAGGCCCAAGCTCTTGTGTAACTCGGTAACATCATGAGAACTGCTCATCTTACAGAAAATACGTTGCAGCGATATTCAAAATATATTTTCCAAACTTATTATTGTTTAAATCTGACAGGGTCAATCACAATAAGAGCTAATGGACTTGCTATATCGGTGGAAATTCCTGCAAACCCCAAACAGACCACGTCCCAGCATTTGTTTATATTATTTATGAGTTTTGAAACATTGTTTGAATTTCCATCAACTTTTTGTAATAATTACATAAAAACAATCAAGTATTATTATAAATTATTTACAGCAAAAATTATTGAACTAGCTTTATTTCAGTCAATTTATTAAATTAAATTATCCAAAAACTTTTGCGCAGATTCCTGCAAAACATTCCAATCAATATAATGTACCGCTATTATTAAAAAATATATATTTAAATATTTGTAAATTAACGCTGTATTTTAATCTATTTGCAGAAATTTATTTTGAAATTTTCGGCATTTTATCGAACTCAACCTTACTTTGTATGTAGACCGCATAAATGCAAACCTGGTATTGGCTATAATTACAATTATAATGTTTTAAGTTTAAAATTACACTTAAATTAGTTACCCTACCACTTATGTTATTTCGTATTCACAAGAGGTTGCGCATGCATGCACGCAAGGCAGATTTTCTTTTATTATAATTTCTGCATGGGGATTAATAGCGCCTCTTTCCGACATGGATGGCTGCGGTACTGCGGTCGTGTACTTTGTGCGTTTACGAATTATTATTTGAAATTAATTAATTAAAGGTGGTTTTAGGAAGAGAAATCGAATCAGATTAGTTCACTAATGAGAAGGTTCTTGCTACTCTAATGTTTGATTTGAAGGCTGTCAGGTGTTGAATTTTGTTTTCGACTATCTCCACGTTGACGACAATTGGCAGCAGGAGGAAAACCAAGCATGGAACCCTCCTCGAACTTGATGGAAAACAATACTTCCGTGGATGGAAGCAGTTTTAAATCCGATGAGACAATCAGCAAGTCGCAAACGGGTCAAAGACACAGACATTCGAAGGCTCACAGTAGGAGTAAGGAATTTGAAGGCGATCGTCGCATGTCGTCTGCCTCCAAGAGAACATTGGCACAAATGACTCAAAGTACAAGCAAGTATTTCTTGCTTTGGAGATTTTGAAGCGACTTATTTGCCATTAAAGTTTTTGGATTCTTACGTTATTTTGTTTTAATAATGTCACTGTTGCATTATGTAATATATGAATCTACAGATAATATTATTCTGTTAATTTGTTTGGATTTCAGAAGCACATGACGAGAATACTCCAATGAAAAGATCTGATAGTAAACTGTACAGAAGGTCGTCTTACAAAATTGCCAACAAACCTTCAATGTCTCCCAGGATCTCGTAAGTTCGCGTCACATTTTAACATCCCTCGAAAGTATGCAGCGTCGTCTGCTCGAAAACAGTTGATAACATCCCATTCGAAGAATTTATTTATTTGCACCGACTTTTGTTAACTTTTAGGCAGAGTGCATCTTCCAGAACTTCCGTAGAAATGAAACCTTCGAGGCATCTCAGGCCGATGGCTCAGGATAAAACAAGGTCGGAGGAATATTTGGCGATGCATGCATTTTATTAACATTATCAATTAATTATTCATGTATTTTATTAATATTATTTATTGTTTTATTAACATTAATTATCAATTACCTATTCGTGTATTTTATTAATATTATTTATTATTTAACTATTTGTGTATTTTTAATATTATTTATCAATTAGCTATTCATAACTAGACGATTAGGATGATGGATATAATTCATTCGGCGATTTGTATTTTGTTTAACGACGCACGATTATCCATCGACTACATTTAACAAAAATAAAATCTTGCAATTTTTTATTAAGACCTTCAACTCATGGAAAAGGAAGAAGGCATGGAAGAGATAGGGAACCTTCTGCAGGATCCAAGGTTTTAAAAAATTTTTTTTTTGAATTGAAAATGAAAATAAATTTCTAAATAAATTGTATTTAAAAACAATTTTACAAGGTTAATGTCTTCAAATATTTTACATTCAATTGTTTCTGCATTTACGTTGACAACCTTGCAACATCACACTTCAGGATAAAGTCAAAAACATAATTCCAGGCAATTAGTATTGAAAAAGAAATGATTAAAACAACAACAATAGCATTAATAATAAATATAATAAGACTAATAAACTTTAATAATTTTTGATAATAAGAGTATTTGCATTTTATTAATTAAATTTAAAAATTACTAATGATAAATATGTATTTATTAGTTATACCAAATTATTAATAATAAACATCTCTCCCACGACCCAGACAAGTCAGAGAGTCATCGACCCGTCGTCGCAGAAGAAGTTTCCGGAATCCCTCGGAGAAACGGTCTTCGAAGGACCGTTGAAGTCGAAAAATACGTTTGTCGATGGAAAGGTGGCTGTTTGAGTTTTTGAGGGGTTGTTATTTATTACTTATCATTTTATTATTAATCATTTATAATTTATTACTTATTATTCATTATTTATAGTTTATTACTTATCGTGTATCATCATTCTATGCAATGTCGACTTGTACTGAATTGTATTTATTTTTCTAATTATCAAAGTACTCGGTGGACAGAGCATGGAAAAGTACTTATGTGGTGCTCAGGGGACACTGTCTCTGCCTCCATCCTGACAAGAATTCGCAGGTTAATTATTATTATTATTATTATTATTATTATTATTATTATTATTATTATTATTATTATTATTATTATTATTATTATTATTATTATTATTGTTATTATTGCTGTTGTTGTTACCATTATTATTATTGCGGTTGTTGTTGCTTTATTGTTAATGTTATTATTATTATTGTCAATGTTCTCGTTATTATTTTTACTATCTTACCGCAATACGTTATCTACCTACATTATAATTGTCATCACACTTAACCATCTGTCATTGTAATAATTTATTATCTCCTTACAAACACAACACAACAACACAACAGACCCTAGTGGTGTACGACCATCCCATCTTCATCGGCTCGGCCCTCGTGGACATAGCCTACGACTACACCAAGCGCGCCAACGTCTTCCGGGTCACGACCCTGAACTTCTCGGAATTCCTCTTCGAGGCTCAGACCTTGGAACTCATGCTGGAGTGGATACACATGCTCCAGAAGCAGGGATTGGCATATAGCCAGGTGCTTGGATTATGATGATGGTGATGATGATGATAATTGTGATGATGATGAGGGTAATCATAATGATAATGTTAATGACTTATCATAACATGTTACTAATTGGATGAATGATTGCATTTTAGTGAAGTTGTTAATGTCAACATTTAACATCATCATCGTCATCATCATAATCATCATCATCATCATTGCATATCTCAGGATTTCCTGAAGAAGAAGATTCTTTCCTCATCTCTGAGACTGAACAAAAGCCCGAGGTCGCATTCGAGAGTTCAACAGAAGCAACAGGCTCTCTCGTTGGACGACCCTGCTTCTTCAACAATACCAACAACAACTACATCAACAACAGCAGTAACAAGCTCGAATGTGACGACAACACGAGGAAAGCATTCTAAGCAAGATTTCTTACAACCATCGAATTTCTTGACGAGGTTTCGTTCCAAGTCTCCCGAAGGTCGGAGGTTCAAGGGCGAGTCGACCTCGCCAGGAAAAGATCATCACCATCATCATCATCATGGTTCGAATGGATGGCCTTGGATGTTTTTATTATTTACTTTTACACCTTTGTTTTAGTTAGTTTGACTCTAAAAAACATTTACCAAGAAAATCAAAAATATTTTTTTTAGTGTATTTAGTTAATCAACTATTGCTAATAGCTTAGTTAATCATTATTAACATTGGTAGTTACATTAACTGTAAAAAAATTACTCATGCTTTTTTCAGTGCATTATTAACATAAGCTATTGTTATTATTGTTTTATTATTATTATTATATTATATTATTATATTATTATTATTATCATCATTTACTAATTACATTCAACAATAAAAAAATATAGACATATTAGCTTACACCAATAATAACAAACAACGCAAAAGAAAACAAGGCAAAGTCGTGGAGAGAGAAAGTGGCCGAGAGGTTCAGAAGGGCAAACAGCCACCCCGGAACAACGGCTGAGGCCCCCTCCAATAGCGCAGGGCCCTTGCTATCTCCGCCATCCATCCAGTACGAAAAGGTCAGCTTCCCCTCTTCCAGTGGGGAGGATCAGCCGGAAGGGGTGCCAGGATGCCTGGGCGTGTCCCTGGAAAAGTGCGTTGTGTCGCCTAACAATGAAGTAAGTAACTTGTTGTTGTTGTTGTTGTTGGTGTTGGTATACAAGATGAATGTTCATGTTGTTGCTGATCGTTTAAAAGTTTAAAAACTTGTGTCGTCATCGTCATCGTCGTCATAGTCGTCATGATTATGATCACAATTGTCATTGTAATTGTCACAGTAACTGGTATTGTTACTTCATCATCATCATTATCATCATCACCTTCACCAACAACGTCATTGTAACCATGAATGCGATCATAACAATTAATTGTTTGTTAACATTTGTATTTAATTAGAGTCATAATATCATTAGTATTACTAATCCATTCACATAAGCTCAAGATTCAGTGTTCTTAAACATAAATAAATTCAATATTATTCAATTTATTTGTCATTGCCACTAACATTACAATATACCTTATGACATCATCACCATAACTCTCATCAAAATTTCCATCATCATCATCACCAGCACCATAACTGTCACCACAACCACCATCATCATCATCATCATCATCATCATCATCATCCTGTTTAAGCACCTGCCCCTCATAGTGGAGACATGCATCGACATAATCGAGTCCCAGGGTCTGACCAACAGGGGCATCTACAGGGTCCCTGGAAACAGTGCAGCCATCACCACCCTGCAGTCTCAAGTGGAAAAGGTTCGAGGGTGTCGTTGTAATTTTTTTTAATTGTAAATAATTAGTTAAGTAATTCTTTTGTTAAGTTAAAGCATGTTAAGTTTGGTTTTACTAATTTTGTGTGATGTGCAAGTTGCCAGCTGTTGGTGGTAATTCGCAGTGCAGAGAAAACTGTAGTCACTCTTCAAAGCATCATCATCATCATCATCATCATCATCATCATCATCATCATCATCATCATCATCATCATCATCATCATCAACATCATCATCATCATCATCATAACCTTCACCAATAACGTCATTGTAACTAAGAATGCGACCATCACATCAACTTGTAATTATCATTACCATCATCATCATCACCAGCCATACTTCATGACCATCTTCATCTTCATCTTCATCATCATCATCATCATCAGGATCCAGTGACGCTGAACAGGGATCACGAAAAGTGGAACGATACAAATGCCGTGGTCAGTCTCTTGAAGCTTTTCTTCAGGAAATTACCTGAGCCACTCGTCACTAAAGGTGAGTGAGCACATGTGTAATGGTACAGGTGTTTGCAGTACCTGTGACATAGGCATGAATTTATTAGTCACGTGAAAATGTTGCCATGTTGTAATCATGATTAACTTGTGTCATTCATGCGTCTTATTGGTCGACATGAATGTCACTAGTTATCATAAATTCTCATTGTTGTTGTTGTTGTTGTTGGAATAGTTTATGTTAATGAGCGCATGTTTACAGAACTTTATCAGTCCTTCATTGAAGCCAATCACAACGAAGACAAGAGGAAACGGCTTCTTAAGATCAAGGTTTTGAATTGATTTCCATAATTTATGCCATCATAATTTATGATGTCAACAAGTTTGCAATGATGAGGAAGATGATGATGATGATGATAATAAATTAGTTAAGTTGTGGTTTTGATATTTATCAGTTTACTATGGTAAATAAATGGCTAGGGTTAGTTGATTAAGGGTTTGGATTAGTTCATAAACGGTTAGGATCAGTTAATAAATGGTCAGGATTAGTTAATAAAAAGTTAGGATTAAAGTTAAAGTTAGTTAATTTTTATTTATTTTTAGAAACTCATCCACCTCCTTCCAATGAGAAACTTTCAGACCCTCAAATCTCTGGCGACCCACCTCAACAAAGTTTCAACATTCGAGAAGACGAACATGGTTTGTGCTCTTGCGTCGATGAACGATGTTGAGTCATGTCAATGATGATGATGATGATGATGATGGTGGTGGTGGTGATGATGATGATGATGATGATGGAGGTGGTAGTGATGATGATGATGATGATGATGATGATGACAGTAACTATGATGAATAGCACTAATAAAAAAAATAATATCAACTGATAACGCTACTATTAATAATAGCAATATTAATGATAATAAAATTAATAATAATCAAGATTTTCGTATTAAATGTCTTCTCCATCTCCGACATTTCCATTCCTCGCGTTTTAAATCGAAACAGTCAAGCGACGTCCGGACCTGTTTTTGTTGTTATTTTATTTATTTTATTGTTATTTTATTTATTTAATTTATTTATTTTTATTTTTTATTAAAAACTTTTTGCTCGGGAAGGATTTTGTTATTTTAATGTTTCCTGGAAAACTTAAAACTGATGAGATTTTCTTGTTCACCTCGAGCTTTTCTTTCTTTTGAGATGAAATTGATGAAGCCTTGGAAAATGTTTTTTCTCTCAAATTATTCTCTTGATGTGACGATGATGAGGCTGATGTTGATGGTGGTGATGGTGGTGATGATGATGATGATGATGATGATGATGATGATGATGTCAGGCTCTCGTCGTCGTGCAAATGTTTTACTTAATGATAAATAACACGTCTTGGTAATATTTTGACCTTAAACATTTTTTTAGTTTTAATTTTAGCATGAACTTTGACATACATTAGTATTTATAATAATACTAATTTATAATAATAATTGTTATTATTATTACTATTACTAACAATGTTTTTATATTACCACCAAGTTTAAGATACTGTGTGCAAATTTAAAGCAACGAATCGAAATGCCAAATTCCAATCGCAAACACAAGCCATTAAATCCGGCCCTAATTTAACCTTGTGGTAAAATTCTTTTTGACCCCGAATGTCAAATGGTCCTAAGAACCTCAATCGTCTGCAGATGGATGCTCGAAACCTCGCCATTGTCTTCGGACCCACCCTCCTCCAACCGGCTGAGGACAAGAACATGGTCAACATGGTCAAGGACATGAACGACCAGTGCCAGATTGTTGAGAGCGTCATCGCCAATGTGGGTTTCTTTTTGAAGGGTTGGATGGATGGATGGATGGATGGGTGGATGGATGGATGGATGGATGGATGGATGGGTGGATGGACGGATGGATGGATGGATGGGTGGATGTATGGGTGGATGGATGGGTGGGTGGACGGATGGATGGATGGATGGATGGATTGGTTGCCTTAAGTGATCATTAGTGTGTTGAGTTGTAAAACTTAGTTTTATTTTGTGATTAATTAATCTCCAAAGATATTCCATTTTTCCATTATGAGTGTTTAGTTTTTATTTTATTTATTTAATAAATTTATTTCAAATGTAGCTTGTTTTTTTTTATATATTAATTTAAATTAATTTAGTTTACCCACAAGAAGTTGATTGCAAATGTCCTTAAATTTTGACGCGACAGTACAAATGGTTCTTCGGCTCCTGGGAGGAGGACGTTCCATTTCCCGGCGTCAACGACTCGAAAAACGAACCCGTGACGAGCATGGAATCGCAACTCATCGAAAAGGCCCAACAACATCTCGGTGGGGTTTTGGGATTTTTAAATTACTTTCGTTCTTTAAATATTTTTTTAGTTCTTTATTAGTTATTATTAGTTATTTTATTTTTGTTACTTTGTTAAGCAATTAGTTTATTAATTGGCCGTAATATTTCGTTTATAATTTTAGAAATGTCGACGGGCGGAGGAAGCAAGAAAAGTCGCTTCACGTCGCTGGTCAGTCAGTCGTCCAATCCGAAGATTCCGAAGAAGGAGGGGGAGGTCTCTGCTAAGGGAATGACGGTTTTCAGCGTCGAATCCGTTTACTGGGACGTGGAAAAGTCGTCCGATTCTTTCGAGTATCAGAGGAGTTCAAAGTTCAAGGGTCACGAGAGGTCGAGGGTCGGCAGCGAAGGCGGAGATCCGATCGACAGGAAGTCGAACCCTTCCGAAAAGCAGGAGAGGACGTCCAGGAAGAAGTTCCGAGGGGACTTCGATGCCGACAGATCCACGTGCAGCATTTCAGAAGACGGAATCTATTGCTCGGAGAAACGAGTTGAGGTTTTGCATCCGACAGGACACGAAAAACAAGTTCGTTCTCGAGCATCCAGGGTCTCAGATGTTTCAGAGGATGTAGAGTACGATAACTTCTACGGAAAGGATACGAGCAGGAGAAAAAGTTACATCGCAAGTGATGCCCTCAAGGCCGAAGGAAACAGCAGGGCAGGCAGGAGGATTTCGGGCTCGAGCCAACTGAAACCCTCCGTGCAAAGCATGGATTATTCGAGCGGGGATTCTTGCTTCTTCGATCCCTCGGACGATCCTCCGCAGTCCGTCAGAGAGCAGCACAGAAGGCCCAGGAAGCACATCCAAGCAGAGAGGAACATCAGGAACATTCCTTCCTCCAGTCTCCTTCAACCCCCTCGCACAAAGTTTCGCTCGAGATCCTCGCAGAAACACTCGAAAAAGGCACCGTTCAGACAGCCACAGACAGAACAGCAAGCGTTGGGCGAGGCAGCTCTCGATCCCAGTCGTGAGATCTCTCGCACTGGCAAGATTTCAACCAGTTCCCTGGAGAACTTAATTAGCCCCGGCATTCGCAGTCAGCATCTTTGGAAGGAATCGAACAAAACCAAGCAGAGTTTGGATGCACAAACATCATCACTTGCAGCAGCATCTCTTGAGCCACCTCCTTCTTCTGATTTTCTTGTTGCAGACGCGGCCACCAAGAAACCTGCTTCTTTTAATGATCCAGCAGATGATCTGCTCAAGATAACTTCACTGTCACTTCAAATTCAGGCAAATGACATTGAGAATAATACTGTTAAAAAGGTGGCCAGCAGCGATAGCGTGTTTTACGATCAGAACGATTGGGAACAAGGGGATGATAAGAAGGTCCAAACTATGCCCAGAAAGCGTTCCATGTCTGCAGACACCCTATTCCAGAAGGTCGGTTCTTCGTGGTTGAGAAACTTGCTCGGAAAAGAAGAAGACGTCGAGAATCAGAGGCTGCTCCCTCCATCTCGTACGGACGTTCGATTGAAGCCCAAACATTCCAATCTGTTTCTCTCTCTGAATTCCCTCAGGTCACCGACCAAACTCAAGAAATCCTTCCAATTCGAGAAACTTCCTCAGAGCTCGCCGCTTTCAACTCTTACCTCCATCCAGCAAAGAGCCAATTTGAACGTCCTCAGGAACCTGTTCTCAGAAATCCGGCTGGATCCGAAATCTCCGGGCAACAGGGGTGGCACGGAAAAGAGGAATGCCATAAAAAGGCTCATCAGGACTTGGTCTTCGGGAAACTGCTTCGGAAAAGACATTCTTTCTTCCCCTACGAGCGCCAAAGGCATTGGCGGATCCCTGTCCTACGAATCCTCTGTTTGAGCTAATGTTTCCTGGAATGTGGCTCAAGTGTTACAACAAAAGATACAAAAAATAGCAATACAAGCGATACAAAGAACTGAACTCACAAAATTGATTCATGGGAAATAGTCTGAAGATTACATTATGCCCAAGATTAATAACTGGTAAATGTTTATCTAAAACAGTGTTTATGGAAGAAGAGATAATCCTGCATTTAGAGAGATGCCATTAATTTTATTTGTACCAACTGGTGATATCAAAAGCAACATAATGATATCGTGATGATATCGCACGGTTCAGGTTCATATCCCACGAATACAATACAATGGCTAAAAAGAGATTTATTTAAAAGGGCATCTCATCAATTTGTTTGTCAAATGTGGATCCAAGAGGGTATCAAGTACAGTAAGTGTCAAATATTAATGGATATCAACATTCCATTCTGGAGTTTACTTAGCCGATTGAGTTTTTGATGGCTTGTTTGTCTCCAGATGTTGTTGTGACACTTTGTTGCTGTTGTTGCAATGTTGCTGTTGTTGCATTTTGCTGTTGTTGCAATGTTGTCTTTGTTGCAGTGTTGGTGTTGTTGCATTTTGTTGTTGTTGCAATGTTGCTGTTGTTGCATTTTGTTGTTGTTGCAATGTTGCTGTTGTTGCATTTTATTGTTGTTGCAATGTTGCTGTTGTTGCATTTTGTTGTTGTTGTTCTGCCGACCATTGCAGCTGTCTATTTGTTCCTCTCAAATGTATTTTGTGTCGCTTCTGAATTTCCTCATTTGCATTTACCCTTGTTTACCTTTCTCTTTTGTTTATTGAATATTTTATTTTAGTTTATGTTAATGCATTCTGTTAGTGTAGTTGTGTCTTGAATATTCATTATTGTTGTAGCCAATAGCAACCGATGCTTGACAATGATGATGGTTACAATCATGATAGCTGTGAAATAAGATGATGATAGCCATGAAATGAATTATTTATTGAATTTGAAGCTTTTGATATTAATTTGTTATGTTTTTGTTTTCAAAAATGAAAAATTCCGTATGTGTTTATTTTATTGTTTATATTGCTATTATATATTTATGGATAATTGTGCAAATTGAAGCATGCATTTAGCAAGCTTTCACTCAGAGATGGCATAATAATAATATTTAATTTCATATTTTCTTCTCAGATTAATGGAGATCTTCATTGCTAACTTTAATGCGACATGTTAATGTTAACTCTATTGTTACGCACATGGCTCTTTATAAATTTATTATTATTATTATTATATGTTAATGTTAATATGTTAATTGTCATTTGGTAATAAATTAATTATTAATTATTTCCATATGCTAATTGATAATTATTGGGTATCTTATCAAACGTACATAACCCGTGTTATCTTTTATTGGAACATCATCAAATTACACAAAACTGATTGCCTGGAAATGATTTTGTCAAAAATTTTCAGTTTGAATTCTGAAAAAATTACCACAATTACTTCGTCGTTCGAGTTTAATCATTTTCCAGGTTTCAATTTTGCTGGAAATTTTTCCATTTAACTCGATCGGCATCCGTTTAATTTAATTCCCATTCTGATTTTTATTTTTCCATTAAATTTTGTTTCTGAACTTATAATTCTGTTCGTCTCGAATTATTATTTTAATATATATTTCTCGCTCTCTGCCTGCATGTTTGCTTGTTTGAATTTTGTTGTTGTTGTTGTTGTTGTTTGTGTTGTTTGCGTGTAAGCTTGTTTTAAATGTTTCCACGCTGATGTAAAATTTATCAAAGATGGAGCTTCGTTTTACTGTCGCAGTCATCGCCGTCGTCATCATCAACGTCATCGTCGACGTCGTCGTCGTCGTCATCTTCATGGGTTTAGACATTTTCAGAAGCATTTATTTTTCTTTTAGCCTCCTTGCCGGGAGATAGATAGTAGTCATGGTGATGTTATTGATGATGATGATGATGATGATGATGATGATGATGATGATGACGATGACGATGACGATGAAGTTAGTGAGTATTGACAGGTTTATCCATGTCATTATCCTGGCATTGCATCGTTATTTCATTTAGGAGATATAACACTTTTCATTTATTATTATTATTACTATTATACATGTTTGTTATACCCATTCGATGGTATCCCATTAGAACCATTCGTATCAGTCGATAAATATTTGGTTTGCAGTGTTTCGTATTCCCTTGTATTTCCTTGTAGGATGTGGTGACTGAAATAGTTTACTTATTTTACTCACAATCTCGTGCAGCGTATTATGTTACAACATTGCATTACAAGATTACGTTACAACATTACATTACAACATTACATTACAATATTACATTACAACATTACGTTACAATATTATCTTTATTATCTTTACAACATCGGAGTAACTGTTCCATCTCATTAAGGACGTATTTGTACGTTTTCGTTATGATATCATAATAATCAGTTATTACAAATGATCCATGTTTCTCAAAATGATATGCATTTGCTTACTGACGAATTCCCCACAAGATGGGTTTGGTAATGATTTTTATCATAAGGGACAATGATGGCCACATTTCCTTACTCATCATTGAATGGCCAGTGCCCTTTCAGTTTCAGAAATTTGAATTCTTGAAGATTTGAAATTTATTCATTTGCATTTGTGAATTTATGATGTTCATCGTGATGGTGGAGGTGGTAATGCTGATGTTGAAGGTCTTAGTGATGATGTTGATGATGATCATCATGATGATTGTAGTGATGCTGATAATGTTGATGGTGATGATGATGGTGATGATTAAGGGCCACCAAGTTGGTATTTCACAAGACTTAGAACCTTGTTCCATTCCGGCCAGTATTTTCCAACGTTTACAACTCTTGGGGCTTTCAGAACTTCCTTCGTTCGTTCATCGATTCCTGTTTACTTCTTCCACCGAATCAATCGGTCCATCTTTACATTTAAACATTTACTTCTGATTTCTAAAAATACTTGCCTGAGTTTACGTTCGACAACGGACAGTATTGTTTTGTTGGTTTTAATATTTTAATATAAAATGATTTATAAATTTATGTATTTATCTATTTTTAATTTTATTTAAACATTAATCTCTTCAGACAGCTATCTGTGTATTTCTGAAGCTTATTATAAAGATTAATTACATGGTAGTTTACAATCATTCCCATGAGCATGCACATTTGCTAGCATTGTACTCATTACCAAGCAGTTTTTATATCCAAAC
The DNA here is from genome assembly GCA_021613335.1 of Whitmania pigra. Lineage (NCBI taxonomy): Eukaryota > Metazoa > Annelida > Clitellata > Hirudinida > Haemopidae > Whitmania > Whitmania pigra. Next base: position 2,016,233 of record JAJTWR010000275.1, on the reverse strand, counting down.
ATGTCTTTACGTTTGTAGGTTTTTATTGCTCCACTAACTAATTAATTAATTAATTAATTAACCAATATTTGATGATGACAATGATTTTTTTATTAATTAATGCGCAAAAAAAGCAACTTAATCGTTGTTCTGCTATATTTTTGTAAAACTTTTTAATTTATTTTTGTACGCCATTTAATGCTTTCAATGTGGAAAGCATTGCAGAAGCTCTGGGATTTATCTTAAACGAGGCTGCCGACTGTTTCAGAAGGAAGAGCATGTTCTGAGTGGGATGTCCATTTAGAATTTATTAATTATCTATTTATTTTATTAACACTTTATTAGTTAATTATTTATTTATTTAAACTCAACTTAATTTTATTAATTAATTGGTTGAAATTTTATTAATTAATTATTTATTTACACTCAACTGAATTTTTTCTGTTGATGATGTTATTTTAATCGTCGCCGTAATTATTATTTATTTAGTGTTATTATAGTTATTATTTTGTTATCGTTATCATATGTACTCTTCTGGTATTGTGGTTTGGTGTGAATTTAATGTGAAATAAAATCAATTCAAATTAAGCAACGGTTACAGTTTGGTAGGCTGTTCGCAGAAAAGGTTTCTGCAAATTAAATCTTGTTTATTAAATCATTATTGGGACACTTGAAATTATAATTAATTATTCCATATTATACCTGTTGAGGTTTTGAGTTTAGTTTTTGCTGTAATTATTTACACAAACACAATATCTTCAAATATATATTAAAGAATATTATTTATGACTGTAACGTATGGTTCCCTAAGTTGACATTTGTACTGTCTGTTTTGTCATTGTCTGTTTGAGAGTGCAGAGTATAGGTTTTTAAGAGGATACTTTCGCTACCGAATTGGAGGCAAATTTTTCTTATCGTTGCTGTTGTTGTTTTAATCGCGTTTCTATTGTTGTTGTCGTAATTATTATTGTTATCATTGTAATTGTTGTTGTTTTTAGTGTTGAAGCTTCATTAAGAGATGCTCTTTGACATTGGCCAGTGAGAGAAGACATATCAATCAGTTTGAACATGTAGTGACGTTGTGCGTCCTTGTAGAACAACTAGGTTCCTTTTTGATGTTGTGATCAGCAATCATATACGAGGAAGATGCCATTGTTATCCGTTTTATATATTATTTGTGCTGTAATAATTTAGTCATCATCGTGACGCTTGAAATATAATTTTGACCTGATGGTCGTTTATTTTGTTGTTTGGATTAAAATCTCGTCGGGACATACTGTCTGAGGTTCGCTTGGGCTACTGTCGGCTTTAGCCTCAGGGCTGGATTGGCCCTTGAACCAGCTTCTGCCTCCCCCCTCAAAACCTGGCTTTGCTGGTTGTCAGAGGAGGCCTCTTTGCAATAGCACAGGCCTAAAGCTGTAGCCGGGTTAGAATGACTGGAGGAGTGTGATTATATCTGAAGACTTTGATAAAGTTGTTAAAATGTTATAATATTTGAAAGGTTAAATTATTCCGTAATGCGGTGAGGTTCCGTTTCGAAGTCTAAAGATTTCTTCAAAAGACGCTTAGAAATAAGATTTCCAAAGAGACCAAAGCAATTACAATTGCCTGATATTGGATTTGAACAAGCTTCGTTAATTAATTTTTACAATTTCAAAATTCAGCATTGAGCCAGCTGAATTATTTAAAATAAGACTTTATTTCTTCAAATTACATGAAAAAAATTTATAAAAAAGGTTAGCTTTTTATCTGCCAACGTTACACTTTAGAACATGATTTTTTTCTCTTTTAGGTTAGAGAAAAATTTTTCGGGAAAGAGTGTTATATGATTTTGGAAGATTCATGAGTAACTCTAAGTTAAATATCGCTATATCTAAATTTGTGTGGTGTTAGTTGTTAATTGTCTTACAAAGGAAAGATTTTACAGAAATTTTGCATGTTCCAAGCATCTTTATGTGTTGTCAAATAGTCCTGTTTTGTTGATAGAATGTAGCTACAACGTTTTGCAGCAGACCTGGTTAGGCTCATATGGTGAGAACAGTCCAACGATCCACTTGTGGATAACAAATGATAACAAATAACAATTGTAAAAAAAAAATCAAATTGATTAATTACAATAATAATAATAACAAATTACATTTCTAAATTTAATTTAAAATAATATTTAAAATTAAAAGCATTGCAAAGTAATTGTGTTAACAGATATGGTGTACACTCATTATAATTAGCTTCACGTTTCTGCAGCATTTTGAAATTGGCTTGGGAGATAAAAGTTAAAAGAAGTCTCCTTTAATTTTCGTTCTGGCATTTTTAATTGATTTCACGTAATGACTGATAAGCCAAGACATTTCATTATAATGCTGTAATGTTTATTGTATTGTTTTTTTTAGTTTTTTTTTTAATTTTTACAAAACACTCAAGAAAAACATTTCTAAGTAAGAAATACTAAGTCGCATGGACGACGTTTAATCTCATGGGGTATAACACATTTTGATAAGAAAACTATATTGTATTGATTTTATTTCATTTTTATTTTTATTTTGTATCTTTCACGAAATCAAGACGTTTTTTCATTTTAAGTTCGAATTGCACGACATTCTGCATTTTGTGACTAAGCTCGCGAGTTGAATACACAAATGTAGCATAGAAGCCTGAAACATTTGCTAAACATAAGGCCGTAATCAAACAACTCAGTAAAATGGAACGACAAACAATTCAGATCCCTGCGAGAAGGGAAAGGATGGGGAACCATATCGAATGTTGGGGCGGGCTCGATAAGCCAACCAGTTCCGTTGTGCCATCCAAAATATTCACCATCAGTCAAATTAAATTTTTTTCCAGCCGTCCAATATTCGTCAACATCAAATGAATTTATGCATCGACCTTGAATGCATTAAGGCGAATTAATGTTATTATTTAATGTTAAGTAATAATAAATTAATTGATATTGTTGTTCTAACATAAGATATTATTAGTTACGTCGCTTTGCAGGGGAAGGTGGGACAAAATGTGGTAGTGGAACAGAATGGGAAAAAGCTGTAAACACAATTCGGAGCATAAAATCATCAAAACATCAAGTGATTGGATGTGTCACATCATGTAAAAAGATGACCCCATCAGGCCCAAATTTAGGGTGGGGGGCTTACGGGTTCAAACCTCCCGAAATACTAACAAAATTTTAATTATAAATTTTATTGATTTATTTAAAATCAAAAATTCATAAAATCTTAAAATCATCTGTATTTATTTATTATTATTCTTTGAAAAAAAAAGAACACCCCAAAATCATTTTCTGGCTACGGTCCTAGACCCAATCACTAAAAATTAATTATAACCGCAGCAGAGATAGCTTGTAGGCAATAAATAAATTTTGGCATCGACGTTAATGTTATTTTCGATTGTTAGATATTTAAGATGCCCCCCCCCCCCCCCCCCCCAAAACAAAATGAGTGTTATAAACTTTGAACAATATACTGTTGATAAAGTAAAATGTTATCGATTGCAGATATACTTGATTATCTAGATACACTTTAGGAATTTTTGTTTGGATTGGACTTATGTACCACATTAAAAGGGACAAAACTGACTAGCGTTACATTACTTTATGTGTAGTGCTACATCTGAGAAAATAATGCTCTCTTTAATATACTTTTACATTACATGTATATTTCCAAAGTTATTGGAATATTTCCATGCAAAATTTCCGATGATTTCGATCGAAATTGCGAGTGTAGTAAAAAAACCTTTCAAAAATCCCCTTTAATATATACAATTCAACATATTACAATTTTAATAAATCACCTTTGACTTTATTAGCCAGTCGACGTACAGGTACTGATTCCAATGAATCTCTCATAATAACAAGGGTTGAATTAATCGAAGTGCAGTTTCTAACAGCATTTCCCCACGTTACCTTTTTAGTAAACAACTTAAAGCATTGGTTAACAATTGGACTATGGATGAATCCTTTCGGACAAGTTATAATCTTTGTTTCTTAACAAGCAAAAATAAATACATTTCCATGAGAACGTTAGAACTTTTATTTATTTATTTATTTTTTACAAGGAAATATAAGAAGCACTTATTAACACCATTTATTACTTCATTTATATAAATTATCTATTTAAAAACAGATCTAATTTAATTCAATACTTGATTTAAATACGATTTTAGGCTACTTAATATTTATGAAATTGTCCGGTCAATTTAAATGGCTAAGAGACTTTCTGCTTCATCAAAATAATTATCCGTAAATAAAAATAATTATTCAGTAAACTCAATAAAATTACCTCTAATGGGATAGAGCGCAAGAAACAGGAGGAACATAAAAGCGAACATTTTTGAAACGACCTCATCAAAGGTCGAAAGCAGGTCTTATTTGTATAAACGGACTCACCAAGCTGATGATTTGTGGCTTAAAGAAAGATATCAGAATAAAAAATGTTAAAATAATTTTATCTTATCAGTCATAAATGTTTTTGATCAATGCATGTGCCGATAATTTATTTTAATTTTTTTTTTGACGCTAATTATCAACGATAAGGAATTCAGTTGGCGATTATAAGATGATGCTGGCCAAAAAAAAATTTTCAAAAAAATATTCAAAAAGTAAGCCAGAATTAACCAAAAATAGTCAGAGAGGGAATAATTTTGTACCAATCGTTAGTGATTGTTCTTCTACAGAAAGATGTTCAGTTTTATAAGCTGATTGGATCATTCTATCGATCTGCTGGACTTTCCTATTCTGGTCATCCTTCTAAATGTGCCTGCCTCATCTAATATTTTTGTCTTTCCCGACTTGATGTTTATGCACTAAATTGCATGTACTATCAGGCGTTGACAAATTGTTATTATTGAAAAGACAATTAACAAGTGTCGGAAATAGAAGTTGATTTATTGATTTATGCTCGTGGATAACCTTATCTTGAGACAGAGAGAAATGAATGTTTTAGATATATTTAGATCAAGCGTGATTTGAAATTGTAAACAAAATTCTTACTCAAGTGTACACATCTCTGTGAATGTCTGACGCTCTCTCCCACAAATTAACTGTTATTGAAGTGGTTAGTCTAAAAAAGTGAATAATAGTCACTATTGGACGGTTGACAAATCGCTTAAAATCTCCCTTGCGATGAAAAGGGATTGACTATGAAAAATGCTATTTGCAAAAATTGAATATTTTGATAAATTGGCCTTTTTTGTCATTTTTTGTATCAGTGTAAGGAAGTAGACACTTCTAAACATTATTTAATGCTCGAAAACGACTTAGAAATGTGCTTTATTTCACTCCAACCACATGATTAAACTGAAGTTCTTTATTAAATTAGAGTTTCAATTACTTAATTTTTTTGACTCCGTAGACTGGAGAATGTGCACAGAAAAAGCACTTTCGCTTCCGACAATTGTCATACTTAAGACCAAAATTTTTCGAATCGGTAACTTGCAGCGCCAGGCAATTATCGACTCTTTGATGGTTAGGTTCTCCAGGAATCCAGTATGGACGCTTAGGTTGGTCGTCTGCAAACACACCACTCGAATTAAGCCACCCAAATTGACTCCGCCGGTTTTTTCTTTTACCTGCCGTCCAAAACTCCATTTTCCCCAAAGTGCCCTCTTTGCAATGACCTGGAATGCATTAAAGTTCGTGATATCTAACTAGATAGAGTTGATGATATGTAAGGCTCACTTATGACATTTAATAAAAAAAAATTAATTACTCAAACTCCGTAGAAAAATAACCTTTCACAAGTTCCGTAAATCGAACAAATCTCATGGCGTGCTTTACACTCTTAGGTCTATTCAAGATAGGAAGGCCTGAATCAAGCCTATGGCAAATGGCTGCAGAATTAGCCCAAAAACTTTTTACATTTAAACGAAGATAGCATTGGTTAGCTTCCAGAATGTAACTGAACTTTACAGGACAGACTTTGTTTTCTTGTTAATAAAGTTGAATAATCAAATAAATAAGGTTTTCATGTTTTATATGTTATAATATAATGAATAATTATTCAGAAAATTTGAGATACTTTAACTTTGTCAGCGTTGATTTTTGCGCATTAGCATCATTTCTTAGCTTTGCAAAATTTATTAATTAAGGAAGTACTTTATCTCATTAATAAATTTTTATTTTACGTTGGTCCCAGAATAACCGATTAATGAGGTCAACCAGAATCAAAACTTGTTTCTTATATATTTTCATTTATTTAATAAAACTAAAATCAAAATTCACTTTTAATTTGTTCTCCGAAAGACAGCAGAGTAACAGCAACCGCAAGCATCAAAGGGGACATATCTTAATTCTTATCTGAATCGTTCAACCATGAATATATACAGTGTATAAATATGATTTTCATCTCATAATCACATAATAATAATAATACTACTACTACTACTACTACTACTACTACTAATAATAATAATAATAATAATAATAATAATAATAATATAATAATAATAATAATAATAATAATAATAATAATAATAATAATAATAATAATAATAATAATAATAATAATAATAATAATAATAATAATAATAATAATAATAATAATAATAATAATAATAATAATAATAATAATAATAATAATAATAATAATAATAATAATAATAATAATATAATAATAATAATAATAATAATAATAATAATATCTCTCATGTAAACAGCATGTTTACATTATTTTTTGATAATAGGATTATTTTGTTTGGGAAAAATAAATTTTGTTAGAAGTCTTGAAAAAAACGGCATTGAACTTAATACATTGATTTTTATTATAAAAATTGTTTGTAGTTGTTTCATGTCGGTTTCAGAATGCATCAAAGATAAACTTTTGATAATTCTTAAAAGATGCTCAATAATCGTTGAATTATGTTTTGTTTCATTAAATTATAATTAATTATTTAACCTATAATCTCGCGGGCGTGGTGTTCAATAAGATAAAGTCTTTTATTCGTAAACTGTTAAGAAACTCGAAACACTGATATTTATTTTATTTTTATTTATTTATTTATTTATTTACTGTCTAAAGTGGACGATTGTAATTTTTATTCGTTCAAATTAATTTTATATTAATACGTTCATTAATTGATGTTCATTAAATGGCGTTCATTAAATTCTAATCAGATCAGTTTTACTTCAATTCACTAAATGACATTTCTCACCAAATAATCACCTTTGCAAATGAAACACTTTGTCACGTTACAGACGTCGTTTTTAAGGCCATAAGCTAAAATGTTGCGTACTTTTAGTGAGACACAATCTTTCCCAACTTTGTTCCTAGGCTCGCCTGGAAACCAGCTTTTGTTGTTAATTCCTGTCACAAATTGACTTTCTTCGTGCCAGCTAAAGTCTCTCGATTCTGCTAGCCTCACACCAGCAGTCCAAAACTCTGTACTCCTGGATCGTTCGTCGTAGCATGGTCCTTTAATATAGTGACATGTTTGATACATTTCATACATATATATCTTAATTCGTGTATTCATATGTTTTTATATATTTTTTTATAATTTATGTATATCCTAAACGTGTGTACACTCACTTAATTCATACTTTTAATTAATTGTCCTGAATTAATAAAAATCAAAACAATATAAATATTCTTGTCGTACCAGTCAAGGAAAGTGCTGATCGAATAAAACGGATGAGGAACACTGCCTCCTTCTCACTATTCACTGAAACGGCGTGGAAGTCCTGCATGTGGCAAATTATTTCAGCACTTTTCCAGTCTCTTTTGTCTGCGAATATCTTGTAACAGCCATGCACTTCCCTGAGGTTAATGTAGCCCTTCGGGCATTTTTTAAAATCTATTTTGTGAAACATCAGTACATAGTAATTAATTTATATATGGTATATTGGGTAACAGAGACCATTCCCACACGAGGACAATATTATTTACCAGGGACGTCATTTCAGCCTTTTACAGGGGTTGGGGTGGGAGGGTCAAACCCTCGCAGAAGTTGGGGGGACAACTTTTATTTTCTTCTAGCTAAAAGTTAAGGAACTTTGGTCCAATTAATTGACGTCCATGTCACGAAAAAGAATTAAAAACCAAATCACCGCGTCCCAAAAGAAGTGACAATGAAGCAACCAGGGTAAAAAACAATGCTAACATTTTTTAAATGTTAAATAGATAATAATAAACTTTATTTAAGTCGCTTGCAAAACGAATAGCCGTCAAATAACAATAGAATGTCCTTCTCGAGCCCAATTATCTTTAGCAAATTAATTTGTTTTTAACTTATCTCAATCTAATTAATATAAATTCTGATTAAGTAATTATAAATTTGATAAGAAGCTGAACTGCTATGGGTGGCTGGATTTCAGTTGGTGGTTATACAAATACAGATGCAGATACAAATACAAATACAAGTACAAATCAGGATTCAAAATCTCAACCAACTGAACTCATTCAAAATAAAAATTTTTTGAAATTAACACTGCTAATCTGTTAATCGATGCCAAGAATTGTACGCATTATTGCATTATTATATCACGTTTCTTTTACAATGCTTTTCATTTATTATTTTAAATCATTTGGATAATGAAATCCCAAATTCGAAAAGTACTAATTACTAATACAGTCACTATAACATTCAATACAGTTACGTTCAACTTGAAGTGTTAGCAATAATTAAAATAAACTTGACCGTTTCATACTCGATGAGAAATTTGTTTGAAATTTTTGCACTCAACATCCGTCGTTTCAAGCGACAGCCCGCCAAAATTAAACCCATTTGATTTGTGGATATCGACAGCGTTTAAAATAAGCGGTTCTTTAATGATATTCCAAAATGATGGTTTTGATATTGGTAATAATGATATTATTAATATAGGTAGTGTTATTATTAATGATATTTACGATAATGATATTTACAGTGATATATGATATATACTCTATACATATAAAAGAATATTATCATTGCATTGTAATTGATGATTGCATTAGACAACATTAAGATTAATCAAATCTAAGTCTAAACAATATTTTGGCCAGATCGTAGAAATTTTGATCGATGAAAGTCAATCCTAGGAAATTGTTCGAAAAACCAATGAATAAAACCTAATACAAAATTATTTAATTCGAATATGTTATTGAGCACGTCCCTTCTAATTATTTAAGGGTTATAAACTTGCTCAACAATTAAAGACTTTTATTTTTATCGAATGCACTCATTAATGTGAATTTCAATCAGTCGACTTAAATGATTTTAGTACTTTCATGAAATTCCTTCGTTTGACAAATAAAACACCATTTTTCTCAAAGTCACCGTCACAGAAAGTCTTAAGATGTCACGTTGGATATTTTTAACGAAATGGATTCGTCCATATAATTGTTTTTTTATTTTCGCCTGAAAGCCATCTCTTGCGATGGGGTATGAGGAATAAGGTTTCACCTATTCTGAGCCACCAGCCATACTGTTAATTTTTTAATATTAATTATAATAAAAATTATATTTTATTATTTATTATATTATAATTGTTATGGTTGAGACAACCAGACAGTTCTCTTAAATTCACTATTAATGATGATTTATAGCTCGCAAGTACATTTCATTAGATATTCGATTATTTTTTCAAGAAGGAAAATATTTTTCTTCAATTCTAAGCGGAGATGATTTAAGATTATTAATTTAAGAACTTTCTGTTTAATCATCTTGTAGGCCTGGACTGACCTTTTATGGTGAATTCTGATTGGATGACATTTTGTCATTAACATAAACGGGTGCATTCATCATCATTCATCATCAATCCGTCCTAATCATCTAGATATGCAACGGACGTTAATAAAACATTACATTCATCATCAACTTTTACAAAAAAATCTTCTATTCTAATTTATTAAATTATTTATTCTGCGACATGCGACATGATTAAGATTTTAAAAATATGTTACTAACTTAAACTGTTTGCCAACAATTTTTATCTGTACTCAGTCATTCGAAGAGGAAATTTAATATTTCAATCTCACGAGATGTGAACTCATCTGAAAATAATAATATATAATTCACTGGGTCTGATTAAGTCTAAAAACATTTTATTGTAAAATCAATAACTAAATAAATTTATTGAATATGGAATTTTAGAAAGTTTACAAAAATAGTTTACGAATAAATATTTAAATAACATAAAAATAATTTTCAATCTTTTCAAACAAAGTTTGAAAAACATTTTCTATCTTAATTGTTGCCCTTTCAATAAAGCAATGACACGACCAAATATGAATTAAACACATTTTTAAGAAATTTGATTAACATATATACATTAAAATCAGTTAAATCAATGTTTAAAATGTATTGCATTGAAATATTCAGGTATTTCAAATAATACAAAAACATAATGTTTCATAAATTAATTTTCAAGTAATTGTTTAAAAAAATCTAAAAATTAAAAAAATGTTTCGTTAATAATCTAATGGCTCTTAGAATATTCCAGGGATCGCATGACGTGACCGACTTATTACGAATAATAAGATCTTTTTAATTATGCAAACATAATATTCAAATTAATATTCCTAAACAGAAATCAAAAATTTAAAATTGAAACAAATACGTCTTTTTATTGTCATCATGATCATGATCATCATCATCATCATCATCATCATCATCACATTAAAAAAACATTATTTCTTTCGGTTCATCACTTGATTATGATAAGATGATTTAAATGCTCCTTAATATTTGTAACAAATACATTTATTATACAGAATTACAAACTCAACCAAACATAGGATGAACACCACCTTAACTTGGATTTGACAAGAAGTGAAAGTTCACGTGGGAAAGTCTTTATGCAAATGGTCAAGCATGAGAGACTAATATAGAGGATGTACTACCCATACTACCCACATGTTTTACGATTGGGCATCTATTTTTTTTATTTATTTTTTTTATTTTATTTTAAACGAGGTATGAAGCAGAAACACGAGATATGATGGGGAAACAGGAATATGGTGAGGATTGTTGGCAGGATGATAAAATATTAATAATAATGATGATGATGATGATGATGATAATAATAATAATAATGATAATAATAATAAAATAATAATATTAATTGTTCCAGAAAAGTTCAAGATTTCGTTTTTCTTCTCGCGATGTTGAACTTTTTCTCTGAAGCCTTGAAGATGATCCAAGTCAATGAGAGGCAGAGAGCCACGTCCAGACATCTTGAAATTAGAAAAAAAATTATAAGTGATTATTTAATTTTAAATATGAAATTATAATTATTATTATTTTATTATTATTATTATTATTGAATATTCACCAGAGTAGATCGTCAGTGCAATTATTTTTTGTTCGATTGATTTTGGATAGCAAAAATATGGTGCTCTATCATCTAAATTACATTATAAAATAGAAATTCGTTAAAAATAATTTTGCCTTCACTTGCCACCTTGGCATCGAAAATCAGTCATTATTCGATATTGAAATAAATTAGGAAAATGCTGTAGATATTCTTAATCCAGAGGTTATTTAATTTATTAATAACTATAAAGTAATAGATTATGAATTTATTAATTTGACTCTATCATTTGACATAAATTGCACAGTATGCAAATTATTTAAGCATATAATTACGCAAAAATGCATAACTCATGCTGGGTCAGTTTTCCTGAGTTGTCCAATCTTTTTTTTTTTTATTAAGAACGTGAAACATACTTTGTAAATAAAAGTTTTGCTCAAACATATTTGTCTCTTCTCACATCTCCAAAAACTGATGCTGCTTTTTCTGTTGTTTTTCCACACTTTGGGAAAGTGTCACGGGAAAGCATCTAATTCTTTTATTCATTCAACTAGTATATTTTTGCGGTATTTGTATTACTTTTTCAATTTCATCATCGCTGACATCCTTCAACAGGTTTAGGTTCGTGAGTTCTTTCTAATTTACAAGAGTATGGTAATCCTCTGAATCAATGTTCAGAAGAGGAATTATTAATTTCCTTACTTCTGCGGAAGCTCCTGCTTCACCTGGAATGTCGTAAGCGGTACAAGTCAGTTGTGCTCGATTAATGGCCATAGTTTGCGGCAGAGTTTGTAAAATTACAAATTTTTCTTAAATATAATTTTATTTCAGTTGTATGCATTCAATGTGCACACAGAAATATAGAAATAAATTTAAATATGATCAGTCAAACACAGAAGACAAATCAGAAACAATAATTAAAAAATGTGGCATTTCCCCCTTCCGGCGGCAATGGAAGACAAAAGCAAAAAACAATTTATTTCTTACCATTATCATCCAGGAGCAACATTTCATCACCATCCAAAGTCAAATATACACTTAAGAACATATGTTCCCTCTAACTCAAATAAAAGAATTTTTTTGATCAATATTTTCGTTTCTAATTTAGTTTTACGTTATTTCTTTTGTTAATTATAATAATAATTTTAAATCTTTTTCTTAAAAATATATATTAAAAAATATAATTAATTAAAATATTATTAATAAAAATAAATATTTTTATATAATCAATTCTTTTTATTAATTTGATCCTACTTCATAATTAAAAAATAACAACGTCATTAACTTAAATCACATTGACCATAATATTATTCGAATAACAATAAAATCGAAATAAAAGAAAACACATTGAGCAAATTCGTCTGCTTCGGATGGCGCGTGGCATAAGGCTCGGGAGATGCCTCGAAATGTGAGATTATTTTTAAGATATTCTCGACACAAACCCAGATTTATGTACCAAGATGACTTTTGACTGGCCAAAATGTTGGCAGAATTTTATATTTATAAATAATATCATTGATATCTTAATATAAAAATTAAATGATGAATAATTTCATTTTCATGCTGGTTTCACTAGCTTTAAAGATTTTTATTAATGATCATTGGTAAAATTAAAAGTCCAAATAACTAAGCAATATTAATAATAATTAATTTAGTTAATAATACAAACCTTTTTATTTTTTTTTATTATTATTGAATTAAAGCAGTATAAACCAGAATGTATAGTAATGTTTTAAAACTGTTTTCAAAATTAACAGATACATTTTTGTTGAAATGAATAAATTAAAAAAAAATAATATACATTGAATTAGGAATTGTTCCAGAAAATACAATTTTCGAATTGGTCATAAATACTTAAAATTATTATCTTAATTAATATTGAAAATATTTCAATGATCACAGTATAATAAATATTTTAAAACATGATTTATAATATAATACAATACATCACAATTACAAACATCGTAACCACACAACTAGAGACTTCAAACAAAATAGAAAGATGAAAACAATGTTGTTCAATTGCTAGCTTTAATAAGTATTTGTTAGTCTCTGGACACTGATAAACAGATCCTAAAACAGAAATAACAGAAATTTCTCTTGGGACTCACAAAGCCTGGATTCCTTTCAAGTTGAAATTTTTACATTCCACGATTATCTCCAACGGAAACTGTAGGATCGCACAAGTTGAGAAATTACAAAGTTATACTAAAAAATGATAATAATAATAATAATAATAATAATAATAATAATAATAATAATAATAATAAATAATAATAATAATAATAATATAATAATAATAATAATAATAATAATAATAATAATAATAATAATAATAATATAATAATAATAATAATAATAATAATAATAATAATAATAATAATAATAATAATAATAATTAATAATAATAATAATAATAATAATTAATAATAATAATAATAGCAACAGTAATAATATTGAAAATATGAATTATAATAAGCTCAACTATGTTAATCATTTTTTTTATTTCTAGAAATAATTGACACCCAAAATAGGAAGTCTCCGAGAAAATAGAAAATCCAAAAATAAATTACGGATGATTTGTGCTGCACAGTTTTTAAAAATTAATAAAAGCGGATTGGAAAAAAGATCTTTCATTTCGAAGCATTTTCTTATTTTAATTCTATTTATTTAAAAATAATTCAAAACGAAATGCTGAATTCGTGAAATCAATTTCGATTAATTCAAACCGAAAAATAAATAATATATATAATTAAATAATTATTATCAGCGATAATTTATTTGAAAATTGTCCATAATACGCCATCCTCCTTCATGGCTACGATTCGATGATGATAATGAACCTGATGATAACGACGTTGGTATCATCGACCAGAGGAATAATTTTTCCTTTCCTAATTTCATATTCACGATTTTGGGTCATTGGCCTTCTCGCGGTGACCTTTTCGTGACCTTTCGTGACCTCTTAACGAGTCCTGAGGGATTGCCATTCATCATGTGAGGATGGCTTTCATTTTCCTGTCAATTGGTGCCACATCGAGTGGCTTGATTTATGAATTTCAAACATGGCGATTTCTAACCTGTTTTAATTATTTTTTTAATTTTAAATAATAATGTTTAATTAACAATATCATCCTTGAGTGACAAAAATTATTTTAAAGTTCATTTACATTTTTAGAACTAGAAATTTCCTTTAATGTAACCCATTATACACATTTTTAAACATTAATTATTTAAATGATTATCTAAATCCTTTTTATTGAATGAATTTTAAGCATTACTCTTGTGCTTCAAATCCTCTCCGAAATATTGATCGCAATAAATCTCCAAGCCGGTGAATTGGAGCATGGCATTCACCTAGATTAGAATCCATGCATCGACACAATCTTCTTCATGGATCGAGAGACAGGAAGAAATTTAAAAAAAAAGGAGGGAAAGTCAAAGTCTGCTTCTGTTCGTTCACAGTGAATAAGTTTGTCAATAATTTGCCCCATCTATTGTTGGTATAGTAGAACCACTATTTCAGCACTAGCAAAGATTACCATGGTAATTTGGTTTCTTAATAATTAATAATTTATGGAGAAATAAATGAGGTTATATTTTAAAACAGTTGGCGAAAACTTATTAAACGCTAGCTTCCGTCGAGCATCCATCAAATGGAAATTTTTTTAAGACCAAAGGCTCTTCAGACGCGCAAAGAATTTTATCAAATCACTTTTTTGTTATTTATTATCACCGAAATTAAAAATTAAAAGTACTTGCGAAAAGAATTGAAAGTGAACTCAGATCTGCGATAAAAAATTATCAGAATTGCTAATGGGAGTACAGAAATCATTATCATTCTTTTACAGAATTCGTCATTCTAGCTAATCAAATAAATAAGCTAATCAAATTTATCTCTTTTATTCATTGGTTCAAACGATATTCTCTTACATTTCCATCAGTTTGAACATCCGCATCACGACACTCGAACACAAGCACCCAACATCAACTATGTTTATTTTGACGGCTTGCAAGTTCCAACCCAGCAAACATTTCATGAATTCATGTTTACACTTGATTCTCCAAATAAAATATAAATAAAAATATGTTTATTTTCATAATTTAAGTGCTGAAAAATAACTAGAAGAAAAATATATAAATTTTCGTCACAGCGCTGGTCGCCATCTTTTAAAACGAGAAAGATTTTTGTTTTCAATTCTCAAGTAAGTTGTCCTGAATCAACAAAACTTGAATAAATTTTGCACAAACATTCTTGTTCAACTTTTAAGTATGTTTTCGAATGCTTTGAACTCATTCATTGTTCTCATTGTTTACATTTTCGCCGAGCGCACAAAAATGTTTGATTGACGTCCATTGATGAAACTCTCAGTTTATGAAAGGAGATTGGTTGCCTATTTCTTAAATTTGTGAATTTTTATTAAACCGCCTTGGCTATTTGAGACTACTTGCTATCAATTTTAAACGCAGATATGGGTTCATCATATTACATAACCTTTAAAGAGTCAAATTCGAAACAAACCATTACAAAACATTTCTAGAATGAATTTTTAACTGGAATTAATTTGTTTACTTGAGTATGGCCTGAAAAGCCAGCCATGGCCAGGCGTCGGCTTCTGGAACGTTCGAAAAGACTCCGAACACGCCGAATAGACCGTAAATGTTCGCGAATGATGAACAGAAACCAATCATGGCGACGAAGTAGGAGCCCCAAGATATTTTCTTGTAGGTCTTGCTCATCCGGAGATTTGTGAGACTGATGCGTTGGGCAAATTGAGGAGAGAGTGATGGCATTTGACGATTCGGCAAGTCCAGCCCGGGCAGATGGTCGCTGCTTAAACACTGAAGTTTGGGACGAATGAATTGCTTCTCCCCACTGGCACAACACGGTAGGGACGATACCCTTACCTGGTGTTTCTTGGCGTTTTGTCCGATCGAGGTTTTTCGACTTTCATCGTCATCAGCAGAATAACCTTCTGAGAAATTATCGAAGCATCCATCATCGTAATCGTTTGATCTTCTCGACGAAACATCGAGAGCGCTAATGCTATGAGATATGAAATCAGGATGCTGTTGAACTGGTCGTTCTTCAAGATTATCCCTCATTCCATTCGATTTATCTACGTCGTTTTCCGAGTGTCGTTCGCTCAGGCGGTCGCTTTCAGTCGACGAATGATCGAGTGCCTCCAGAAGATAGTTTTTCTGGTTCCTCGTCGCTCTTGATCCGCGCTGAGCACTCGAGTTACTCTTCATGGACCGCAGTTGATCCACAAGTCGCAGGCCTTTTCGCTTTATCTGCTTGACTTTCAATGTCGACATTTGGAGCCAAATTTCCTCTTTTGATTTTGCCAGTAGTGGATGAGAGAATTCATTTTTGTCTATCAATGAAACCGTCAGTAGACCTGCTCTGTCCGAGCAGAAAGTGTTTTCCGCTTCGTTTAGCGACAATTCTTCCATTGAACGCCTTTTTACGTTCGGTTTTTCCATCCTTATGTCGGTCGAGAAGGTTTTGTCGCTTTCTGACGTTTGTTCTTCTACGCTCGAGTTTTCCTCGGCGGCTTTGAACGTTAGGTTTCGGTAGGCTTTCAACTTTCTGTTCCTTTTAAGCATTTTCTTTCGCTTTTCCGCGAAACTTGTCGATCCGTTGGCCAGAACCTCGGCTTGGTCGTGGTACTTGAGAAAGCTCAGGTCTGAATTGCTGCTCAGTGGAGTCTGAAGAGCCCGCAGAAACTGCGCAGAGCATCTTGATCGCCTCCTTTGGAGGATGGAGAGGATTTTTCTCGACTTCTCGGCGTAATGAGCGAGAACGCAACTCTCGTGGAAGATACTGAAGGATGCTATAAGGCACCAGGTTATAAAAACTCCTTTCGTGCAGGCATGCCAATATCGATGTTCCTTGGTCTCGCTGTAGATGTCTAGCCAGTTCAGAGCAAGGACAGACGAGTAGAATGCAAGCAAGAGACAGATCTGAGCGATCGTCAGTTTGTTGCAAGCGAATCGACGACGATATTTTTTAGGATCTTCTTGGAATCTTGCGTACCTGTTGAGTTCGTATTTTGTCAGTCGCACGAGGAATTTGCTGTACAAGAAGAAGATGCTGACTACCATAGGCGAGGTCAGACACCTGAGGAAATGATGAAGGACAGGTAGAGACACGACTGACTGAGAGCGAGGGTCGAAGAGAAGGTGGCAAGAGTTGAATAATCCGAGAAAACATACGCAAGCCAAGGTGAGGATTCCAACATACTTCTGTCGACACCTGTACCTCAACAGGATGTGGAAAAGCACGAGAGATGAGATTCCGCAAATGACGAAGAACAGAATGGAGAATCCGTAAACGTAGAAGTACCAAATCCATCCCCAGACTTTGTAGGCCTTCTTCCAGTCAGGAACAGGTTCTACGATGTAAAAGACGGCCAGGTTCAACGATCTATTCCCGGCCATTGAGTTGTCCGTCTGTGTGAGATTGTTCATGTCTCACGGAGCAGGATTCTCCTTCATTTGTTCTTAAAATAATTGCAACAGATTAATTAAATTATAAATAATTATTTATTTTGAATATTTTCAAATTAACTTTGGTGCCATTGTTTATTTGGTAAAAAACAAAAATTAAAATGTTCTGATGTTTTGAATGATGAAATCAAATTACAAAGTACTGCGAGCGAACACATTTGCTAATATTTTTAACCTTAGAAATTCGAAATTAAAAAAAAAGTTCTGTTATTCCATAATTTCTAGAAATTTCAATCTGAAGTAAAAAATTTATAAAAGATGTTTAGGCGATCAAAAAAATACGATAAAATTAAATTTAATGAAATACATTCTTTGAAGAAAATATTCAATCTTGTGTTTTTTTTACAGTAAAGTATAAATGCACATCTTAATTTGTTATAATTGTTTGGATTTTGCAATTTAACTTTTCAATTTTCAGCATCTTCTTTCTTTCCGAGAAAGATTGCCGAGCTATTGTTGAAAACAAATTTTGTCGGAAATCAATTTTCGTAAATGGAGTTTTTGGAAAATTGGATTGAAAATAAAGTGTTTCAAACGCTATTTTTTCTTAGTACTTTTTCTTAATATAATTTAATAATTTATAATTTAACATAATTTTAATTTAATATAATTCTTATTAATATAATTTAAAACAACTTAGGAATATCTTGCTTTCATTGAAATGAAAAGTGAAAGATCATTTCGGAAATTATAAACTAAATTGATAAATCCATTGATTTGCAAATTTTGGGTCACATTGAAACAATTAAAAATAAAACCAGTTAATTGTAATTTCAGACATAGAAGCAAAATATATATTTAATTATAATAACAAAATCACAGAAAATAACGAAGACATTTCTTCGGGATAATCTCGCTCTCAGCAAACTTTTATCTTCGAAATCCACCATTTAGCGACTCAGAGGCGGTAAATAATTCCGAATCTCTGAGAAATTTCGTCCGGCAAGGCGAAGGCACAAAAGATTTTGCATCGAGAAAGGGATTCCCATCTGAGAGGAGGTTGTCTTTGTGGAATTGCATTGACAAATCCTTCTTGTCAGAATCAGGTGCTTCTGAAGATCTCTGATCTTTGCTGGAATGAAGATGCAGACTTTAGTTGTTTTAGAATGAAATTGATCAACGAATTTGATTTTAATTCGTAAAAAATGTTCAAAATATTTAAGATATGAATCGAATTTATTCGAATGGCACTCTGTTTGAGCGTGCTCGTAATCACGTGATCTTAGAATGTTTGATGGATTATTAATATTGATAACATTATTAATATTGATAAAATTATTAGTATTGATAAGATTATTGATAAATATCGTAGCATGATGAAATGAATCATTCACAACTACCAACACGTCACCGCCTCAGACACGCGAGCGTTGCACCACGAAGCAAAAAAATTAATTTGGCAATGATGAAAAAAGCTTAATATAAAACAATTTTGATCATATGATAAATATTTTAGCATACATTAAATATAACAATATATAATAAAATTTAAAATCTATAATATATATTATAAAATATATATTACAAATATATAATCAATTTTATTACTATTATAAATAACAAATTAATAGAAATAATAATAATTATAATAAAAAAGTGTCCATGGAAAAATGTCGACAGTGTCATTGGAATGTAGGTGGCACAGAATCCGTGTCTCAATAGTTTATTCCATTTTTGGGGCGTTTAGGACGTGTTCATATTGGAGACAAATTAGATTTCTGCTTGCCTCGTCTCTTTTACCAACCTTATTGATATTTATTCAACTATTTATTCTTTTATTTATCTTTCTAATCATCTGCACTTGATAACTAAATAAAAGTTTACAATAATAATATAAATAAATAAAATACGCAATGGGAAATAAATTAATTTATTACAAATTAACTAAACTGATGGGGAAAAACCTCCAAACAATTGTGAGAAATAATTGGATTTAAAAAAAAAAAGGTATTTTTCGACTAAACCGTCACAGAAATTCAGCGATGGGAAAATGAATGCCTGGAAAGCTAGACAGGAGTAAATTATTTCAAGGAAATGAAACGTTTTGTGTTATATTTAAACAAATTTTTTAAAAAACATTTAAAGGAAATAAAACATTTTAAACTATATTTTAAAAAACTAAGTTATTTAAGAAAAATTTATGAAAATCTTTTTAAATGAATTAAAAACTTAAAATTAAAATTGTAATTAAGGTATATCCTTATAAGTTCATTGGCTTATAATTAATGAGAGATAATTTGTAAATGAATTAATGTTATATTTGGAGTTGTGTTCGCATAGGGACAAGAATTGGATTTAATTAATTTATTTATTAATAATTCGATTATGTTCTGAAATGAAGAAAATATGAACCAAAACATTTTTATTAGCAACGATGAAGGAAATGGATTTTTTAAAGGATTAATTTCCTGAGACTCACATTATTACTGAACGTCTCTATTGAATGAGAATTTAAATTAATAATAATTTATAATAATAATATCATTATTACAATTATAATGTTTAATGAAAACTACCAGTTTTAGAAACAAATTTGCTAAACAAGCAGCATTGCTTAAAATAAATAGTTAATTTTAATAAATTAAAGTAACTTTTTTATTCTAGAGAAGGGAATCCAAACAATGTACACTATGTGTTTCTGCAAAACTCATGATTAAAATTTTAAAACAAAAATGAAATTTTAAAACTAAAAAATGTTCAATTTCATTCAAAATGAAGAAAGATGCAGACTTTATCGGGATGAATTTTTGTTGAATTTAATTCAAAATTTAAATAAATACTTTCAGATTAAAATACGAAAAAAATGAAAAAAAGAGATATTAACGATTGAAGACCAGTGATGGCTACCATTCGTAACTGTCCCATGAAAGCGTTTGGAGTGCTTTCAAGAACGTGGCGTGGAGAATTTATTGTTGGAGCATTTTATTTGCGCTGATCAAATTTGGAGATTTACAAAAAAAAAGAGATATTTATTTTTTTTAAATATTGCGATATAATCATTAGTAATAATAAGAAGAATAATAGTTATATTGTTACAGCCTCATTGGCGGTAATACTTTAAGCCGTCCATATGTACGGCATTTCGTACCAAATTGTAAATGTTTGTTAAACAGATAGAAATTTGAAAAATTCATAGAAGTTATTCTGAAAATAATAATGATATTTAATTATAAATATAGAATGTCATAGGTGTCATATCAACTGAGCAGTTTTTTTTAATTTTATTTAACATTTAGAATTAAAATTTAATTTTCCATAACGACAAAACCTAAAATGATTGAATTAAATATTGAGTTAAATTCTATAGCAACCACTTTTATTAAAATGTAAATTAATTCAACAGAATTTAATATGAAAATTAATTAATTAATTTGATATCAAGAATTAATATGATATCATCCAAGCTAGATTTTACTCTAAAAGTAACAACTTAATACCCATGCAATAAAAGAAATTATGTTTTAAATAATATTTATCTTCATGAAGAACTTTAACAAATTACTTTCAGGAATGATTTTTATTGCCCATATTATCGATTAATTTAAAAGTTTTAAGTAGCTCCATTGTATAAATTATGCTTTCGAAAATATATTTTTATCTTTATTTGTGCTTTTTCAAATTTTCGTTTAATCCAAAAATGACTTGTGGTTAAATTATGTCGTTAATTTTTTAATTAAATTATTTTTTCAAAATTTATAACAATTATTTACCTATTAAATTAATTTTTGTGTTATTAAATGACATTTATTTATTATTTTGTTTCAATTAATCACTATAAATTATAAATTATGAATTTGTTTATTTATTTATCCTAAAAACAAAACGACATCATATTTATTTAGCTTGTTAGTTAATCATTGTATTGGTAACTACATTTTTCTTCAATATCAGTTTTAATTGGTTAGGAAGTGAACGAATATTTTTAGCGATTTCTGTAAAATTTCCCCTTTTGAAACCATTTCAACAATTTCTGATTAATTTGCACTTTTTGAAGCAAGCAAATTTTTTCATCTTAAGTTATAAAAAAAATTATTTTTTTTAAATTTCAAATGACACATTTCCAGAAATAAAAACAAATTGGTTTAATGGGCTTAAAAGCTGTTAAAACAACTTAACGTTTTTAAATCTAAATTTGTGCAAAAGACTATAAATAAATAAATGTTGATCAATTAATTATTTAATGTTGACAATCTAAACTACTTACATTAAATATAACGACGTAAATTACTGCAGCATCTTAAATACTATGTTTTTCTTGTATACTTGTTTTTTTAATTTATTAATTCATAATTTAAATAATAATAACATTTCAATTAATTCATAATTTAAATAATAATAACATTTCAAAGGTAACCTCCAGTAAAAGTTGGTTCTAATAAACCTCTCCATAAACCTGATGAGCTCAGCAGTTAACCCTGCAAAGGTCATGACCCTCACCTGGTCGGAATGCGAAACCTTTGAGGTCAATCGGTCCCATATTCATGATGGTTTCGATCCTGAGATTAATTTTCATTTTCGGGATTTCCAATTAAAATTAAAATTAAATTTAATTTCTATCAGTAATGCCCTAATAATAATAACAACAATAACAACAATAACAACAACAACAACAACAACAACAACAACAACAATAATAATAATAATAATAATAATAATATAATAATAATAATAATAATAATAATAATAATAATAATAATAATATAATAATAATAATAATAATAATAATAATAATAATATAATAATAATAATAATAATAATAATAATAATAATAATAATAATAATAATAAAAACATTAATAATAATACTTCGATAGAAGTCTCACACAAATAATATCAGTGTTGTTAATGCAACAATAAATATAATAAACAAGCACAAACTCAATCAAACTCACTTGAATGAGTGAGCGAATGATTGACAGAATGAGTGAATGAAAGAGTGAGCAAGTGAGTGAAAGGGTGACGGAGTGAGAGACGCTCTGTTGGCGATGTGTTTCTCCCTGCTTATGAAATTACCATGGCAGCATAATTGCGTCTCCTGCTCGTCCGGACTAATGATGGCGGGTAAAATGGAGGATAACAAACGACCGATGAAGGCAAAAAATCACTCTTCAGACGAACTGATGATTGTCGGGAAATTATCGTCATTATGAAGTTCACACTTTGGCGGTCATTAGTGGTGATGGTATAATGAGTATGAAGACAAGAACTGTGTTGATGATGACGATGACGATGACGATGATGATGATGATGATGATGATGATGATATGATGATGATGATGATGATATGATGATGATGATGATGATGATGATGATGATGATGATGGATGATGATGATGATGATGATGATGATGATGATGATGATGATGATGATGATGATGATGATGATGATGATGATGATGATGATGATGATGATGATGATGATGATGATGATGATGATGATGATGATGATGATGATGATGATGATGATGATGATGATGATGATGATGATGATGAGGATGATGATGATGATGATGATGATGATGATGATGATGATGATGATGATGATGATGATGATGCTGATGATGATGATGATGATGATGATGATGATGATGATGATGATGATGATGATGATGATGATGATGATGATGATGATGATGATGATGATGATGATATGATGATGATGATGAGGATGATGTCGAGAACAAAAAAAAAATAGATTACTTTTTAGCATCGCTGGAAATTACTCCAGGTCCGAACTTTCAATTATTTCGTTACTCTTCTGATTACTTTTGCGTTACTCTTACTTTTCAGTTCTTTTCCTTTCAATTACTTATCAATGAATCACTTTTACGCATCGCTTCAATCTATTTCAATGGCACCCTAGGGTTCTTTCGGAGACACAGCCCCCTTGTTATACGATTCCCCAATGGGATCTGATGATTTCTTGATGATCATGCTGGCAAAAATAAAATTGTTTGTTGTCAAACTCTGGGATATCATTTGCATACAAATGAGGGTGAAATTTTGGCGGTCTTATTTAGACGCTATGACATTTTTTTGTGATTGTCACATGCATTTTTTTTGTACTGATGTATTAATTGACATATTGAAAATTGTGTAATTAATTTGAAAACAATTTTTTAATTCTCCTGAATTTTATTGAAATAAAATTTAATGAAAATGTTGTTCCTCGGAATAAACTGAAAAAAAATCAAGAAGTCACAAAGGTGAAGGTCATCAAGATTAAAAATGAATAAATAAATAAATGACAGAAAAATAAAAAATTCAATTACTTTGGGCAAGCTGTTTAAGTGGTATACAAAGATCATTTCACATGTTTTTATGTCACGGCCGCGAAAGCGAGTGAGTGAGTGAGTGAGTGAGTGAGTGAGTGAACTAGTGAATGAATGAGTGAACATACGAATGTACGACTAGCGTCTCTTCCTTCATTACATATTCATGAAAGGAAGCTCCGGTAACGATTGCAATACTCGTATGCAAATGAAGTAATCGACGCAGCACGCAAACAGATGGCTTCCTGTAGGCACAGGCCCAGGTGAATCATTCCTGGAAAAAAAAATTAAAAAATGTTTCCCGCATTTTTTAAAACACCTGCTGTTCGATCTTTTGGTGCCTTTTCCATGAAACCTAGTTTTGATCTAACTCAATCTGAACTTAACTTTTACATTTTGACACTTTTTTTGATCCATCGCTTCTGTAATTACTGTTTTTCAATAAAGAAATCGTTAGAATATATTTAGCTAAATATTTTTGGAATGTAATTTCTTAGATTCTCCTTGTAACAAAATAAAACTTTTAATAAAAATAAAAATATTACGTAAGATTAAAATAGCGCGCAAATTATTACATCAAAATGGTAAAAACAATACACCAAACCTGCAACTTCAGCAAGAGGTGAAACTAATAATCCTAGATATTTGTCCTTTTAAATTGATGCTTGCATGGTAATATTTAATTTTCATTTTCATTGCCTTGAAATTATCTTTAACCTAATCTTAGATCTAATGAATGAAATATTTAAAAATATTTTTTGCAGAGCAATACAAAACAAACTGCAGCCTAATGCACAGGGAAACTTCATTATCCACGGAGACGAATCTCAAATAACTCTTGTGCTATGTCACGCGCTGGTAACTTTGCATTTTAGAGTTTATTTTAACATTTATTTCAGCATTTATTTTCGTTACTTTGGCATTGTTTGCACTTTGTTTTGCTTTATTTGTTCATATTTCTTTTTTTTACTGAATGAAACTGCACGAAACAATCGTTTTAAAATCGTCATCATTGTGTGCTTATTCGAAATTTAAAATTATGGAAGCGTTGGATTTAACAGAAGATCAAGTCATGCTGGATAATCCAAAAAATGTAATTGGTATGTATTATTTATTATATAATTATTTATTCAACATTAATACCAAAATTTCAAAATGATTTGTTTGAAAAAGTAATTTTCCAAAATTTTTTTTGAAATGGACACAATTTAAAAATAGTCGAAATTTAATTAAAGGAAATTCAATCGAACGTTGAATGAATGGACGAGTTGATGGATGAGTCTTGATGGAAATTATTTATTATATTATATTATATTATATTAATATTATATTATATTAATATTATATTATATTATATATATTAGATTATATTATATTATATTATATTAATATTATATTATATTATATTATATTATATTATATTATATTATTATATTATATATATATTATATTATATGATATTATATTATATTATATTATATATATTATATTATATTAATATTATATTATATTATATTATATTATATTATATTATATTATATTATATTATATTATATTATATCATATCATATCATATCATATCATAGCATATCATATCATATCATATCATATCATATCATATCATATCATATCATATCATAGCATATCATATCATATCATATCATATCATATCATATCATATCATATCATATCATATCATATCAATCATATCATATCATATCAGATCATATCATATCATATCATATCATATCATATCATATTATATTATATTATATTATATTATATTATATTATATTATATTATATTATATTATATTATATTATATTATATTATATTATATTATATATATTATATTATATTATATTATATTATATTATATTATATTATATTATATTATATTATATTATATTACATTATATTATATTATTCTGCAAATTATGGTTACCATCACCATCGTCGACAAAAATATCTTTCTTATCGAGGCAGGAGCATGCTCAGAATGGAGAGTGAAAATGTCTTACAACATTTGGTCACAAAATAAATTCAAGCAATATTCATTTAATTCTTTTTATTTTTTGTATCATAATTACCTTAATTACGATATTTAATCTTATTATATTCTCTTTCCCTTTGAGCTGGCCGTAAATAGTAAATAATAGTCAGTAAATAAATTGATAGTAAATGTGTCCGCGTTATTTGTTAATTATTTATTAGGTAACACTTATTAAGTAGTGGTACAAAATTATCATTATCTTACCGTTTATTTGTATTCTTAAATTTTACTTTTATTTTAAAATTAACAGATAATTATGAGTATTTATTCATGATTACGAATTTATATAATTTGCATTGTAATTATTTTTATATGAGGTATAATATATAATAATATAATTTTCATAAATATTTTTTATTTATTCTTCTATTACAATTATTATAATTATGATGATGATGATGATGATTATTATATTACTATTACTATTAATGATTTCGTTATTGTTGTTTTTGTTGCTGCAGTTTATAATAGCTGATATTCTCCTTTGATATATCCGGCATTGATCTGAAAATCGTTTTTATCGCTCCACCGCGTGACGAGCCTAGTAAGGAATTCGTGACGTCACATCCGGTTTCGTGGAAATCCGCACGTCAGTCGTCTGCTTCTTTCATCTATCTTGTTTTTCTTCTGGAAGGGTGGAAATGGATGTAATTGCTTCATCATTCAATTTACCGGTTTCATCTCTATTCCTCATCCTTTTCTATATTTTGTTTCTGCTATTTAAAATAAAATTTGCGACCTTTTTTTTAAATAATTATTAATACTACATTTATCGAAACTTCTGACAAGGCAGTACCAGTAAATACAAAGAAATTACTTAATAATATTAATAAATTATAATGATAAAAAAAATATTAATAAAATAATTATGATAATAAAATTTAATTACCTTAGTTTATCAACTTAACCAAAAAATTAAAGATATTACTTTATATTATATTATATAAGCGCGGGAAAACGCAATTTATTATGCACCTAGTCTAGCGGCAGAACCGTGAAAACATTTATATAGCGCCTCAGTGAAACCTCTGGAGCTCTGCTAAGGCAACAACAAACTGAGGATTTTTTTAACAATTTTTACAAAAAAAAATGGAGAAAATATTTTTTAATAATTTTCAACTAATAATATTATTTTGTAAAATAGCGATTCGATTTGAGGTGTTGGAATATTTTTCTGCTTAAATTTTATAATGAAATTCATTTCGATGCGCTTTCAATCATTTTTTGTTTTATTTTTTTATAATCTTTCATTTAATTTGCATCAAATCCGCGAAAAATGAAAAATAGAAGTTTTCCAATCAGGTGGGATAAAGGAGAAATCCATGGAAATATTGGAAAGATTATAATCCACTTCACCGCCGGAATGACGGCTACGACGACGACGACGACGACGAAAGTGCCGTTTCGCTAGAGTCCCCAAAAATTTTCCCCCCTGATTTACTAGTGAATGAGGACCCCAAGACGCCAATTAACAATCGAGTGACGAACGAAGTTGTGGTGGATTTCAAATTTTATATTTGTATAACAATTTTCAATAATCAATCTTCGCTAAGAAATGTCAATCAATAATTATTACTTGTTAACCGGTACTAATTGTCAAATTTCTGATCAAGTTGGTTCAGAAGATTTGCATTCTTGTGAACGATGTTTAAAAATTCACTTTTTGTTATTATTCGTCGTTAATTAATTTAATAATAATAATAATAATAATAATAATAATAATAATAATAATAATAATAATAATAATAATAATAATAATAATAATATATAATAATAATAATAATAATAATAATAATAATAATAATAATAATAATAATAATAATAATAATAATAATAATAATAATAATAATAATAATAATAATAAATAATAATAATAATAATAATAACAATAATAATAATAATAATATAATAATAATAATAATCATAATAATAATAATAATAATAATAATAACCTTCATCAACACCAACCTGTCCCTAGTTCAACAGATGCTTCTCACATGCCAACCCACGCTTCTGACTGGATTAAAATTTCAACCACCCCATGAACTCTTAATCACCAGTAGTCTTTCCTCTGGAATGAATAACCGCTGAAGTCGTGAAAATGGGATAAGCCACGCTTTTCACCATCGGAATGTTGTGGTGAAACCGTACGATTAACTCATGATTAATTGCCGCTCTTTCACCGATGATGATAATGTTAGTATGACGGTGACGACGGCGACGATGATGGTGTCGATGACAATGGTGAATGCCGTTTCATTAGAGTCTCAAAAATTTCTATAAATTGTTAAACTACGAAATGAGGATGGTCTGTTGGTTGGTTGGTTCCTTATTAACGTCCATTTCATAACTAGATGATTAGGACGGGCGAACGAAATGAGGATTATTATTTATTTTATTTATTTGATTATAGTCCATTGCATAACCGAGATGATTTGCACTACGAAATGAGGAAGCAGTTGGACTCAATTTAGAACCGACTGACGAACAACGTTGTGGTGAATTTTTTGTTTGTTTGAATAATAATGATGATGATGATGTGGAAACATTTCCTGCAACTTGGGTGGTACGTGATTCTGGCAGGTACCCGTTGCTTTTCACCATCGGAATGTTGTAGTGAAACGGTACCTCGAAAAAACCCATGATCAATTGCCGCTCTTACATTGACGATGATGATTATGATGATGATGATGATGATGATTATGATGATGATGATGATGATGATGATGATGATGATGTGATGATGATGATGATGATGATGATGATGATGATGATGATGATGATGATGATGATGATGATGATGATGATGATGATGATGATGATGATGATGATGATGATGATGATGATGATGATGATGATGATGATGATGATGATGATGATGATGATGATGATGATGATGATGATGATGATGATGATGATGATGATGATGATGATGATGATGATGATGATGATGATGATGATGATGATGATGATGATGATGATGATGATTGATGATGATGATGATGATGATGATGATGATGATAATGACGGTGAAAATGATGACAACGACAATGGCGATGATGGTAGCGATGTTAATGATAAGTGCCGTTTCTCCAGAGTCTCAAAAAATTATCCCCTCTTAAAAGAAAAGAAAGTTTGCATTACTGTTTCCAGACGATGAAAGCAACAGTCGCTACGTGCCGTGTTCGTAACCCAGCTTGTTCCATCACGTAGCGCCTCAAAATAACGGTGCTACATAAATTATCTAAGAGCTCCTGATGCCACAAAATCACTTATTATTCGCTATATAAATCGACAATTATTTTCATTTTTATGATGATGATGATGATTTTTTGAATGAAAAAAGTTAAAGTTTAAGAAAGACAGGAAAGAAACAAGGAACTAATCCCATGTTCTTTCAGGAGCATCTACGACAAGAAATGAGATCACCACTGTTCTTCTTAACTCGGATCGCGATTAAATAAACCAAATAATTTTACAAAAAAATCAATGTCTAAAAATAAAATTAATGGTTGTTTCCTCATAATTTCTGACTTTGACAAGTTCTTTCATAAAATCCTTTTTAGAATAAGTTACACTCTTATTGATATTACTACAGATATTTTGTCACCAAATTCATATTTTAGTGACTAATAACAAATTGTTTAATTGCTTACATTCTATTGATATCCAAGAATATAATATAATATAATATAATAACAATATAATAACAAACATAATTTAAGAACTCTGAGTATCCTGAAGAGATGATGAAATTAGTTGACAAATACCACTGCAATGATTTGGAACCTTACATAACTGAAAGTAACAATTATTCAACAGTTGTTAATTTATCGAATGATCCACAAATGTCTGAAAATCAGAAAAAACCTACTGAACAGTAATGAAAAGCACGATTTTACAACGGAAAGGTTTTTTTATTTATGACGAC
Source organism: Whitmania pigra (assembly GCA_021613335.1). Lineage (NCBI taxonomy): Eukaryota > Metazoa > Annelida > Clitellata > Hirudinida > Haemopidae > Whitmania > Whitmania pigra. The sequence continues at coordinate 1,986,247 of JAJTWR010000275.1, read as the reverse complement.
TTCATCAAAGGCCTGTGTGTGCTGTCGAAGATTCATGAGGATTCATGAGGCTTACATGAGGTGTAAAGAGCTAGTTAATGTAGGTTTACATAAACAATGTGGACAAAATGCCTATGTAATTATATATATTATATCGTATATATATTTTTATTTTTATTCAGTGGATATTTTGGATGCCTTATTTATCCGAACAGGATGTTAAGGCACTTCTTAATTGATCCACCATTTATATAGCGCCACTACTCGAGGGCGCTCCCTGGCGAGATGAGGTGCTGGAGTTTTTATTATTTCATTTTGAAATTATATCTTTAATAATTTATTGTTCTCAAATTTATTACAGGTCGTGACAGAGAAATTGTTTTTCATCATAAATAAATTTGAATAATAACATCTTGCTCCTTGATGTTGTGATTAAATTTTGACTCTTGTAGATTTTTTTTATGTACAAAATATTGCTAATTAAATAAAATTAATAAAACCACCTCTGTGATTTGCTGTTGTGGTTGGCCTATCAACAGAAAGTCATTGAGTACTTGAATAGTGTTAACAAATGTCAGTTATAAAATCTTTGTTAAAGTAATTCCGAGTGACGAAACGATTTTGTAAAATTTGACAGTTGTAGATTTTTTGTCTGCAATTAATATTGTCAATTAAAAAAATCCCTTTTGATATTTTCTGAGTAAAAAAAAGTATCTGTAATCAAATCAGTGGTTCCCAACCATTTTATACCCGCGGACCGGTCAATGTTGGGGAGTCGATGATGTTTATATTTTAGATTGTATTAATTTAATAATTGTAATTTAATTTTGATTAAATATGCTTTCAAAATAAATTACAGTTACTCTAAAAAATATGAATGTAAAGTGATCTAACATTTTAACTCACTAGAACGCTAAATAAATGAGAACCCTGAGCTGAGCTTGTTTCTTTGCATCGACACGGTTCCATCTGCGGGTAATAAGAGACAATGACACCCGAAGTGTGTTGCTTATGTCCAGTTTATTCCGGTTGTTTTGGTAACTATCACCGCAGTAAACCCCGCTTCACACAGATAGGATGTCGGAAATGGCAATACGGATTTAATGGCAATCTCAGAGTATTCCGCCATGACTTGAATCCAAAACACCGGCACACACGGATCCAGTTGTTGCCTCGAACGTAGTTTTAAGGACGCCGCCATTGACAATCTCCAGCAGTTGATCTTCTTGTACAGATATGCAATTTGATCTGCCTGGTTTGTTGACAAA
>JAJTWR010000275.1:1965000-1980000 GCA_021613335.1 Whitmania pigra | reverse complement strand
TTTCGCGGCTACTCGATCATGAGTAATCAGCTGCTAATGAATGCAGAATGGGATGGGAGACCTCAATCGGTATAAAAAAAAGTTGACTGTAGATACTAAATGTTATTCAAGAGTAAGTTGAAGTTCTGACTATTATGTTGGATTGAAAGTCACCTTCTGATTGGAAAATGGTTGCACGAAAATGATGATGATGATGATGACGATGACGATGACGACGACGTTGACGATGATGGTAACGATGACAATGATAAGTGCTATTCCACTATAGACTCAAAAAATTTTCACCCAAAAAAAGATATTAAATTTAGGCACTAGTTGAACCTCAATTTACAATCGAAAGTCTAACAAAGCTGTGGTGGATTTCGAAATTTTTATTTCTGTAATGATTTTAAATAATCTGTATCAATCACTAATCAATACCAATCAATAACTATTACTAGTTAATTAGTACTTATTGTTTAATTGCTCAGCAAGCTGGTACAGCAGGTTGACGATGAAAGTCGTTATGTAAAGTCTTCGCATTCCAGCTTTCACCATCATAAAGCGCTTCAAAAAGGCGGCGCTACATAAGTTGTCTAAGCGCTCCTTTTAATCTTATGTTTATGGCGCTAGAAAAATTCACTTATTTATCATTATTATTATTGTCATTATTATTACGATTCTGTAATGGTAATTGTCATATTAATTGATTAACTAATTAATTTTACATTCAATGGTTCACTGGGTGGTCAAACTTTTACTCTAGCCATGACGATGAGGATGATGTTGATGATGACAAAGGCATCTGTTGATTGAAAGATGGTGAGTTTGCGAATCATTCGTCATCCGGATGTTGAAAGGAAGGATGAGTCGATGAAGGAATAACGATAAAGTGTGGAAGGGTTTCTGGACAATTTGTATTTCTAATGACACATAATATACATTATATAATATTAATATTAATATTAATATCAATATTAATATCAATAATACCAATAATAATAATTATTATTTTTTTACTGGATCTGAATTCGTTTAATTATTTTCAAAACTATAATCATGAATAACACGAAAAAAATTATGATGACAGTGATGATGATGATGAAGACTGTGTGATGAGGATAGCATATCGACGCGTTCACTTAACCAAGTGTCAACTCATCTGCCTCAATTTGGCGGGAAGCAATTTGGCGGGAATCAATTTATTTGCGTCAACAAATTTAAGGTCGGTTTACTTGTGCTTTCGGTTGAAGTCATCTAGCGATTAATACATTAAATTAACATAAATTAATAATTAAACAATTATTTAAATATGTGCATATTAATTAATATATTAAATAATTGCACAAATAAATAAATAAATAGATCAATACTTAAAATGGTTGTAATGAATGGATGGACAGATGGCCAGACGAAATAAATTACAAATAATTACATAATATTTAAATTATATCATTATATTTATTATAATTTACAAATATGTTAATTTCTAAATTATTTTTACATTATAGTTAAAAGTTAAATAATATACAAACAAATGTGCCAAAATTGAAAGGTATTGAAAAATTATTCTATTTTGTGGGTTCTTGGAAATCTCGTTTTAAGGAAAGGTGATGGATTCTTGGAATTCAAGGAAATTAAAAATTAATTGCTGCATTATAAAACTTCATATCAACAAAATTTACTGTTTGTTGTTGTTGTTGTTGAAAGGAATTGATAAACAAATTAAATTGAACATAAAATTTGATGATCTCACCTTTTATAACATTTAAATTTTAATTTTAAACGAATTCTATTTTAAACGACGAACACTTAATAATATAGTTGACAAACGATAATTGTGTAACAACCAATTATTATTGCTTTAATTAAATTAAAATTTTAATCATTAATTATAATTTAAAATTTATATTAACTTTAATTTTTAAAAATTATAATTTTTAATCTAATAATTACTATTTGTACAAATTGCATCATTCGAAAATTCAGTCCCCTTCTATAAATGTAATTTAGAACGACAATAACTTCCGAATTAATTAATTATTTGATAATTAATAATTTCCGTATTAATTATAACAAGAACGACAATAATTTCCGAATTAATTATTTCATTAGTTCCGATTTTCAGTTTACTATAATTTTTTATTTGCACTAAGTCAATATTTTAATAATGCTGCACGATAAAATTAATTCTTTGTTTTAATCTGAACACTCAAAATCAATTTGTCGAGTCAAAAATATACAAGTCGCAATTTCCCGCTGGAAGTTCGTCTTAATGCGATGGAATCAGTTCTTAAAAGGTGCCCGAGATGTCGATGAGATGCAGACTCAATGTATGTTTTGTATGTTTTGTATATTTGATCGTGCTTCTGTTTTGTGAGTTTGTCTGTTCGTCTGTACGATTTGTCAGTAAATGTAAACGAATAATAAAAATAATAATAATAATAATATAATAATAATAATAATAATAATAATAATAATAATAATAATAATAATAATAATAATAATATAATAATAATAATAATAATAATAATAATAATAATAATAATAATAATAATAATAATAATAATAATAATAATAATAATAATAATAATAATAATAATATAATAATAATAATAATAACAATAATAATAACAATAATAATAAACGAAGAAAAAGTAGAAAAATATTAAGAAGACATAAAAAACCCATATTAGATGACGATGATGATGATGATGATGATGATGATGATGATGATGATGATGATGATGATGATGATGATGATGATGAGATGATGATGATGATGATGATGATGATGATGGATGATGATGATGATGATGATGATGATGATGATGATGATGATGATGATGATGATGGATGATGATGATGATGATGATGATGATGATGATGATGATGATGATGATGATGCTGATGCTGATGATGATGATGCTGATGCTGCTGATGATGCTGATGCTGCTGCTGATGATGATGCTGATGATGATGATGATGGTGATGATGACATCGTAAGGTCATTTTTCAATAAAAATTTTTTTAATTATAAAATATTGGTTTTGGTAAGAGTCTTGCTTTAATAGAAATTATAATCAAGAAATAAATGACAAAAAAATTTAATTTAGAAATAAATTTACTTTTCATCTGTTTTATTATTTATAGGAAATAAAGAACAAAACAAATAATCATATAAGATCAATTGAGACCTATACCTATTCATGGAATCGCGATTCTGCTTCCATCATCATCATCACATCATCATCAGCATCATCATCATCATCATCATCATCATCAATCATCATCATCATCATCATCATCTCATCATCATCATCATCATCATCATCATCATCACATCATCATCATCATCATCATCATCATCATCATCATCATCATCATCATCATCATCATCATCATCATCAGCATCATCATCATCATCATCATCATCATCATCATCATCTCATCATCATCATCATCATCATCATCATCATCATCATCATCATCATCATCATCATCATCATCATCATCATCATCATCATCATCATCATCATCATCATCATCATCATCATCGCATCATCATCATCATCATCATCATCATCATCTCATCATCATCATCATCATCATCATCATCATCATCATCATCATCATCATCATCATCATCATCATCATCATCATCATCATCATCATCATCATCATCATCAAAGCTAAATTAGATGATTCTGATAGTTACATACTGAATTAATCGTAATAATTGGTACGACAACACACATAACAGATGCAAGAAATATCAGCATAATATTTAATTTTTAATTTTTCTAATCATATTTTCATCATATTATTTCAAATTATACAATGATTTTTAATGTTATTTATTAAAGCAATAAAGCTTCTAACCTTAAAATTTCTTTACAAAAACACAAGGCTTTATTGAGGCTGTTTCAGATGAATGACAGACTTAACCAATATTGAATATTCATGTTTTCCAAGCAAATGAAAAATATTATTTTTTTTAAATAACCAAAACCAATAATCAATCAATAATGCATCAATTACTCTTCTAAAGAAAAATGCGCACCATCTGGTGACGAATACGAAATAATTTGTTGGTGTCAGATGCTACCTTTGCCTCAGTTCCTCAGGGATTTCCAGAAGATTTTACCATTTGTCGAGTGTAACTGAAGGCTATTATGCGAGTTGTGAGTGTTATCATGTCACCATGACATTAATGTTATCACATGAATATTATCACTGAATATTATGAATGTGACTTATGACTGAACGATATCACATGGGATTGAATATTATGAATGTGACGTATGACTAAATGTTATTGCTTGGCCGTGACTGTGTCTTCTCATGTGTGACTTGTAAATAAATCTTTCATGCTTCGATGGATCGAAAATTGATCACTGAATCACTAAATCACTAGAAAATAATAAAATTTAAAAAAATATGTTTTTATTTAAATATTTGCTGGAAATTTCTCAAGAAATTGTCGAATACTTTTCAAAGGTTACCAGCAAATTCATCAACTCATTCCAGTTTCAGACAGAGTCAAAAATACAGGCGTGGATCCTTATTGTTTCCTTTTCCGCCTGCGTTTTCTGTTTCGTTCTGCATTCTCAGTTTTTGCTTAAAAACCTTTTGATTGATGGGGTCCCGAACCAAAGCCCCACGCCCCATACATCACCGGTGCCATGTTCTCCTTTTCGACCTACCACGGTCTTTCTCTTCCTCCATTCTTTGGCTTTTTGCTTTTCACGCACATCTCCTGGTTTATTGATCTGAATGTGTTCTTATGATTATGTTTGTGAAGTTGTTCTAGATAGAAAAAGTTGGAGATTGTTAGATTGTTAATTGTTGAATTTAAAATTGTTTCTTAAATGATGGAACTCGTAAAGTCATATCCGTCCAGTTATCTTATTATTGATTGGCTGAATTTTATTTTAAATTAATTAATTGGTTTTTTTCTTGTTATCAAATAATTAGGCATTTTCAATGTCTTAAGAAGGTCACTTTGAGCAGAATTTTGAGAACAAAAATTAGAAAAAATGTTTCATGATGACTCGACATGTCCAATTCTAACAACATCCTTATTCTTTATTTTTCACTTTCCCTACTTCGAAAAATTAAAAATTACTCAATATTAATTTAAACACTAAATTAACTTTAATTTAATTTTAAATTTAACTTAATTTAAATTTATTTTTACTTAACTGAAGGAAAGTAAACAAAGACAAATCGATGAACGAGCGCATCGCATTTTGCCATTCTAAGCAGAAGAGCAGACGACAAATGATTTTAAAACAAATAACAATTTAATATCCAATTTATCCAAAATATACGGACGTTAACTAACTGTTATAATTAACTTATTAACCTATTAACTAATTAAGAAACTGACAGCCCATTATTGCCACCGATCTCGATTAATGTTTTGAATTCGAACCTGTCTTCCGAGTTTTCCAAGCAAAACTTTGAACTGAAAAATAGGGTCAAGGTCAGTGGCTGACCTTGGAACGTGTCCTCATCGGATTAAATGAACCGAAGACTTGCTCCTTTCTCCAGACTGTTATTGAGTAATATTAATAATGATGATAATAATAATAATAGTAATTATAATAAATAATAATAATAATAATAATAAATAATAATAATAATAATAATAATAATAATAATAATAATAATATAATAATAAATAATAATAATAATAAATAATAATAATAATAATAATAATAAATAATAATAATAATAATAATAATAATACTAATAATAATAACAATAATAATAATTAATTTAAAAAATAACATTAATAAACAGGTCGACAAGCCGGGAACGATAGAAATACACATCTACTTCAAAAACTCGCTCATGAAACAAGTGATTCTTGTGGGGTTGTTGGAGTTTTTCGATTTTATCGATTAAAAAGAATAATTAAATCATTAAATTATTTGAAAGCTTTATAATTTATTTATGTGACATTTTTTTGCAAAATGTTAAAAAAGAAGAAAGAACAATGAACGGGTCGACCAATTCGACACAACTGATTGAGAGTAAATAAGTTTGTTAGTTTTTTAATAATAAAACATTTCGAAATAATAAAAAATTATTAAGTGAGGCGATTTAGCAAGAATGAAAAATAATAGCGAACGGAATATAAATCTTTCGACTTGAGACAACTGCGCACAACTGCGCACCTATTGATCAGTCGATAATCTAAACATTCTAAATTATGACAGCGTCTAAACTTGGTTCAAAAGAAACAAAAATTAAAATTATATTTTTTTGTATTAGTTAAACATTTATTAATTAAATCTTTATTAGTTAAATCAATCAGTCACGAAATGAAAATAATTTAATTTATATTGCGCAATTGTTAGTATCAATGGTCGTAAACTTGATACCTTGTGTTGAAACAAAACAATACAGGTGTGACAAACATTTCGGCCGTGATTTAAAATTTGAATTTCTTACCACGAATTAATTGACAAATCGAATTGGCGATCGATTAAATCAATTAATTATTTTTAGAATTATAAACTAAAAACGTATAATTTTAAAACTACGAAAATACATTTTTTTTATATCTGACATCTATATCTTGCAACGTGCGAAGCCATTTTATTGAATAAGAAAGATTCTCTAAACATCAGATTAAGTTTTGAGAAAGTTTTGATTCGAAGTTGGACAAAAACAATGAACAGGACTCTGACAGAAAAGAGAAGTTGCATGTCGTGCATCAGATACTTGCTCGTCGTTGTAAACTGCCTCTTCATTGTGAGCACAATGTTTTTATTTTTGACTTCTTCATTGTACAGATATATATATATATATATATTCTAGAGTTATGAATTAAATTGACGACTGTTATTATGAGAATGTTATTAGTATGTAGTTTCAATGAATTTCAGTAAGAAAAGATTTGAAGCATAGATATGCTTCAAAATGTTGTTGGTTTATTGTTTGATATATTTGTCCATCTAAAAGTGCTTAAGCTTTACCTTCACAAAGCCTTGCAAAGCTTTTTTTTTTTGCAAATAAAATTCAAAAATAAAATAGATATTAAATATATCTGCTCAACAGAGACTATAATGTTTGTTGGTTTAACTTTTTGCTTTTTGACATCTTTAACTCAATGAATGCATGTTCAAGATTCCCAAGCTATTCCAAAGAGCAACTTTGAATGGAAAAATGCATGCCACATCATAATTATTACAAATTTAATATCTAATTTTTATTTCATTCATAAAACAACATAATTAAACATAATTAAATAATAATTTAACATAATTAAAAACAATTATTCAATTAACTATTACTTAGCTAACTAAATCTAATCACTTCAGTCATTTAAACCCTGCTAAAACCCAAACGCATCCCGTCAGATCGTATCCATGGCAATAATAGGGGTCTTCTTGTGGATGGCCATCGATCAAGTCGACATGGTCAAGGGAGTTGTCGGCACGGACCTCGTCCTCTCCGCCGTGTGTCTCCTCGTCAGTGCCGGCATCCTTATGTTGATAACTTCTTGTTTTGGGGTGGCGGCCGCTTCTGTCGAGAGTTTGAGAATGATGGTCGTGGTGAGAAAGCTTTAGGGTTCTTTTGTTGTTATTGTTGGTGATGATGGTGGTGGTGGTTGAACGTGTGGGAGAGATAGTTGTTGTTGCTTGTTAACGAAATTTCAATCTGTAATTTAGTGATCGTGATATTATTAGCATAAAAGTACGTTATATATATACTTTCTACATATTAATTTTATGATTTTGATTCATTCATTGTCATTTTTTTAAATGACATTTTGCCAATTAAATTTTTTTTTGATTTGAAAGTTCACGTCATCGAATCATGATAGCTTAATAGCTAATTAATTGAAACGCAATTAATTACTCATTAAAATTAATCATTGATGTAATTGATTATTATTTGTGTTTTTATATTTCCAGTACATTGTCTCAGTCATCGTCATAATGCTAGCCTTCTGCGGTGCTTCAATATGCATCGCCGTCTTCACAAAATGGGTTGGTTTCTGTAACTGGTTAATTAATCTATCTCCCCCACTTTCAATAAACTTAACTGACAATCTTCTTCCTTCTTCCACTACCCTGAATCTATTTGGCATCAACTTTTGACTCGCGCATCATCTGTACACAACATGTCACATCTATGATCAACCAGAGTAACCATTTCATCTGGACAAACTGACATACCTGTCCGTTCTCTGTTGTCACAACTTCTATTCCTCTTTTATCTGGACTATTGTAACTCCCTTCTCTAAGACACTTTTGATTTTCTTATCCAGTCTATGCAGTGCACACAAAATTATTTTGTCAAATTATTTGTGTCAGTAATTTTTCTTAAATTTGTAATGATTGGAATTGAATGAACTTAGATTTATTACTGGCTATCAGTTGTTGCAAATTTGAGTACATAAACATAACATATTACTCATAAAAGTGAATTCATCTAAAACACGTACTTCTTTTAAACGAAAACCCATCCAAAAAAGTAATAACAAATTAACATCTTCATATCCCATATCAAATCTCATTCATAACTTACATTCTATTAGTGTAGCAATTCACGTTCGCATGTTACCGTTCACATTCACATGCGACAATTCACTGCAGTTGAACGAAGACGTCAGAAGGGGTATGGAGCAGACCCTTCGGAACAACTACGGGGTGAACTTGGACAACCCTTGGAACCTTCAAGTCACAAGAAGCTGGGATAAAGCACAGGCCAATGTAAGTTTAATTGAAAATTGAAAGTAGAATAGATTACTAAATGAATAAATTAATAAATAAATAAATAAATTAATAAATAAAAAAAATCTACCTTCAAATTATCAGTGGCATTGTTGTGCTGCTGCAGACAAAAGTTGGGCAATCTATCAAGAGAGCAAGTGGTTTGCCCTCTCAGTAGGAGTTGAAGGTTTAAACATTTACATTCTCCTTAAATATTGTTATTATTTTCTTTTTAAACTGTTTACTTGATATTTATTAGTATTTTATTATTCAACGCTAAGTTTAACAGAGCATTTTTTTAAGATGTCTTTTGATTAGATTAAAATGTTATCCAATTAATGATAATTAGATTATGCAGTAATTAAATAATATATGAATTAAATGATGTAATAACAATTAAACTATACAATAGTTAAATAGTAGAAAAATTAAGTAATACAGAAATTAAATAACACAATGATTCAATAATGTAATGATTAAATAACACTAAGTAACTGCATCTTATTAATACCAGGCTACGGAAGGTCATTCGTGCCGACGTCATGTTGCGAGCGAGGATCGGACGGTCAAATAAAAAACTTGAACGCCTGCCTCTATACTAGGCCCCCTGCCATCGGGGACCAGTACTCGGGCATGCCAGCACCGGTTTATTATCGGGTAGGTGGGATAATGATGATGATGATGGGGATGATAATGGAGGTGTGATGATGATGATATGATGACCTTGATTAAGGAAATAATTGTTCCATTTTGTGCTTTTGTGATCTCTTACTATTTGATCAAAGCATTTTGATTCACTTTAATAATGGCAGACTTTCGGATTTGCCTGTCACTTATTTGAAAATAATTATTGTGGTCGTTATCATTGCATCATTTGTTTATTTATTTATTTTATTTATTCATCCATCAGGGCTGCTACGAGACGATCAAAGACTTTTTGCTCGATAATGAAGTTTCCTGGTTCACCGGAATATTTTGGGTTGGAATCGCAGGAGGGATTCTGATGGTGAGGATGATGATTGTAGCAAATCAGTTAATTAGTGTTGCCGTTTATGTGGTGCTTATTGTTGTTTGTTGTAGTTTATGTGTTGTTTATTATTGTTTAAGTTTTTTGTTGTTTATAATTAATACTATTTTAATTATTAATTGTAATATTAGTTATGATAATAATTAATTTTATTTCCATCGTAGCTCTTTGTCCTCATCCTCTCCATAAGCATGAGCATCCAAATCAATCGCAACTGCAACGACACGATCGTTCGTGAAAACGAACTCGAGTTTCTGTCGAAGTCGTCGCAATTCATCGTCGACCACAACGAGAGGAGTCTCGCCCTGAGGCAAACTGCTCCTAACCAGTACATGTACTCGATGGCTTGATGCAAATCGTGCTAGGCTTTTGTTTTGTGTCGTTTGCAATCTGCCAACACCCTGCTGAGCGTGTTGTTGCAGTTGTATGATAATGTTTCATAATTTGGTTGTTCGCATTGTATCGTACTGCATCGTGTTAAATTGCATCGTAATGAACGTTTAGTTGTTGTTGATGTCTAGCGCTGAACTCGACGCTCAAGTATTTTCCATGACTTATGCAATTGCCGTTTGTTTGAAACACCGAGTTTCCTAAAGCATGGTTGCCTTGAACTGTTGGAAGTTTTTTATTTTTGTTCCTGCCAAGTTTGCCTCAGGAATGGCAATGTGCTCATTGAATAGATTGATTATGTTCTTTGCCAATTTTTTTTTTAAATATTTGTAAAATAAACCACCAATTTAATAGTTAAATAGTTAATTAAAAAAATAATATTCTATGTATTATTTTAAATTTATTAATATTCATTTGTTATTACGAAGTTCTTAACCTTCCATGATCTTTGTTGAACTTTTCCCATTTCTTTTGACTTTGTTTACTTTGTCAGGCTACCTTGGCAGTTTATATGGATTTATGGGCAATATTTTCAAGCGAATTTAATAATAACAATAACCTATTAATTCATTAATGGTTATTACTTTAATGTAATTATTTTGAACATACTTGAATTATAATTTTTGGAAGTGTTTACATCGTGACTGAAATTCTTTGGAAGTGAATATACAACAATATTATTATTAACTGTAATATTATTAATAATTGAGTGAATATTCAAGAATATTATAATCACTAATTTGTTATCATAATTATTTTTTTCATGGAAAACAATTTGAGTCAAACAAACATTTGTGAAACTTCTCAACAAGTGCATTTCGTTAACTTTTAATACTTTTAAAATTGAATTTGAATAAATTTCTAACCACTTAAAATTAATTATTTAAAAAGTTTAATTTGATTTAATTTGAATCCAAATGGTTTTTTTTATTTAATTCAGAAGTTATTTCCCAAAAACCTAAACTGAGATTTACAAAGTCGGAGTTAAAATTTGTCGAATATCGCGTTTGGTTGAGTTGAGTTTATTTATTTTGATCGTCATTCTCAATTATTTCAGCGTTTTCGAAGCAATTACTGCACACGCGACCACGAGCAAATGGTTCATCTTGCAAATGGTGCCAAAATCCAGCTGTAACGAAATGATGATGATGGTGATGGTGATGATGATGATGACGATGACGATGATGAGTGTTATGATAGTGATTTGATTGATAGGGTTGATCGTGTTTATATGATGATGATGATGACGGTTATTGTTGTTGTCGTTGTTGAAGTCAAAATTTCACTCACACTAAAAAAATACTTGGAAATGTGAGGTATGATTGTCAGACCTATGCATCTTCTTTTGAAGCAGATCTGAAGATGTAATATGCTATTGATTAATTACAATAAATTAATAATTTATTAAATCATTTTTATAATGAATCTATACTTTTTTAAAAGTAAGCTAAAGACGTAATTATTTTAATTTTCATTCTCATTGTAATTAACTTTTAGCCATCAGCATTGTACTTATTCATTTCCAAGAAACGACAATACAAGTAATAGCATATATCTTAATGGGAAAAATCCTTTATTACAATAATATCTAATAATTTTATTTATAATACCTAACAATTTTATAAATAATATCTTCCTATCATAAAACCCTTGTCAATAAATGAAAGTTTGGAGCAACATATTGAATTCATAAAACCTTCTCTGGATCGCAAAGTGAACCGTCTGGAACGTAACCTGGATTGTAATCATATTTCCAAAACCTGTACTCAAGAGCTTTACAGGCGTTTGCATGTAAACCAAGCTTGTGGACCCGGGATGGACGGATTGCGACATCGCTTATGTCACTATTGGGGGCGTGGCACATGAGTATGCCACAGTACATGTTCCTGGATGGCATTTCGGAGTTTTAATTTAATTTAATTTATTAATTTTTTTTAAGTTTGGAGTGTTTATTTGTGAATATTTATGTGCTATGCGTTGATGTAGTGTTGCATTAGTGATATTTATCTATTTTGTTTTAATTTTTTGCCAGTCGTTTAACTAGGATGATTTGGACTGTGTTGCATAATGCATTTCATAAATACATTTAAGTGGTATTGCATTAGAATGTTATTGCTGTTGTGTTGTGTTACGTCACGTTGGTAGGTTGCTATGAGTTCATGTTTAGGTTATTATATTTCCTTAAAACTATATAAAAATATATAGAAAATATGTTTTAGATGCAAATTAAAAATTATTGAATAAATTCACTTTTGTTGCACATATGTTTATGGGTTTATGTTGTTGATAACTTTACAAATTCCAAAGTAACTTCGTTAATAAATTCAAGAATCTCAAAGAAACTTACATGTTGTTACAGCTCAGATACGGATCAGACTTGGAATAATCGGCATAGCAGTGACCGAATTGTTTATGATCCAAATTGTTCGCGTAACAAGTTGTGTTCCCATCAGCAGCGCGGGCCCCCCACAGGTATTGGCAGGCTTTCAGTCTGCCTCCACATCTCCCGTTAAAGCAGTAATTGCCGCCCTTTGTAGAAATTAACAGTTTATTATTGTTCATTGTTTATATGTAATTAGGTTATAATTAGTTTTAAAATGTTGTTATTGTTTTAATAATTTCAGAAAGTCAACATCAGTACAAATTTTTTTTTTGGCAGTTTGTATTTCGATTAGGATATAAATAATTAACTAGAGTTTGAAACTATAATTTTATTTATTTATTTATTTATATAGTTTGATTATAAAATATTTAAATTCAATTTTGTTATGTCGTTGGACACAAAATATCCTATTTTATTTTGTATCCTAATCCTTAAAAACAAATACCACGAACTCATACATAAACTATCAATAATAAATAACAATAAATAAAAAAATAAATAAAAACAAATAAAAATTAATCACCTAAAAATAGTAAAATAAATTAAATAATCGATAAAACACAAATATGCAAATAAATTTTACATTACCTCGCATTTCGTTCCATCTTCCACACCTTCGTCAGGAGGACACTGAGGACTGATACCATCGCAATATTCGGCCACGTCACAACTGCCAAACGCTCTTCTGCAAACTGTTCTTTCGTGTTTCAGCTGTTGACGTTTCAAGTTGACGTGTTCTTGCGATGGTGTGGTATTGATACATTGTGATGGTGTAATATTGTGACATTGTGATAACTTGAATGTGACTGTAATTGAATGTAATTAATTAATATTTTAATTATCCAAAATAAAATGAAAAAAGAAGAAACGAAATTCTATTCGAACTCTGCAAGTCCTCAGCTCACAGCATCTTCCAGACGCACATTCGAAATCCATGTACAGCATGCACGTTTCCTTATCGCAACAATCGTGACTGCAAAACTGGAGATTTTGTTGTTGTTTGTTGTTGTTGTCGTTGTTGTTGTCGTCGTTGTTGTTGTTTGTTGTTGTTGTTGGGTAAAAAGTTAAAATTACGTTTAAATGAGTGTCACGAATAAAGATAATATTACTAGTAAAAAAAAATAATAATAACGATGATTATGATAATGAATTAACTAATTTTAAAAGTTTATTATTAAATTATTCAACTTCAGCTTCGAGATCCCAAAACCTTTGTTCTATCGATGAACAGTGCAACAATAGCAGCAGCAACAACAACAACAACAACAAAACAACTACCTTCTTTATGAGATTACCACAGTCACATTCTTCGTCACCTTCCAGGAATCCATTCCCACAGACCCCCTTCAATTCCAGTTTTGCCGGGGTGACTAGGCAAGGGTAAGACTTTCTGTCCAGGGAGGACCTCAGCTCCACCAAAGAACAGGATGAGAATGTCAGGGCTCTGTTGAGACTGTTGTAGGATTTATTTTGAATTGTTTGAGATTTTTAGAATTTGTTACTTTTGTTTAGCTATTTGCATTTGGCAGCTTTTTTTTTGAATGTAACTATTTATTTAAACTTTAAGCATGTTTTTATTTCCTAATTGATGATAAAGCTATTCTTACTTTAAGTGTTACCCGTACTAAATTAAAAAGATGAAAAGCGTAATAACTTCCATATTAATAGATAAATTAATATATTATATATATTATTAATAGATAAATTAATATATTATATATATAATTAATAATAAATAAGTATATTATAAATAGTTTTATTATATAAATTATAAACACTGCAACTAATTTGTTTATTCTTTTATGCCTTAGGACTGACCATCTTATTATATTTCATTTTAGTTTTTTAAACTTAAGATTATATTTATTGAATAAAACTTCTCTAAATTTAATAAATAAATAGTAACAACACTAAATAATTAACATATAAATAAATGTAATCCCAATTGCTAGTAACTATTTTATTTAGTACATTTATCCCCATAGCTAGTTACTATTTTATTTAGTACATTTAATAGAACAATTAGACAATAAAAAAATTTAAAATAAAAGTGGTAAGCCTGACTCGCCTAGAGTTTCCCTCCATAATGCAATAAGTTGACGGACAATGACAGGTCTTATTAAATTCTGATTCTCTCCTCAATCCTATCAAACGTCCGATGTGGAATAACATTTCTCCCGCAGACTCTTCAACAGAATCTGTTTTCTGTTGAGGTTTATTATAATTATTATTATTATTTATTTATAATTTATTATATTGTACATATACATATTTTTGTTTATCATATTATTATGTTTATATACACCTTTATTAATATTTTTTAGTTATTGGTTAGTTGGGACTAAAAAGGCGCCTCAGAGGCTTTGTAATCTCTGTATGTATTTTAATCGGTGACCCGTCATAAAAACGATTTGTTACACAATCCACAAAGAACCAATTCTACCGCTATTTTGACGGGGCTGTTTTGCCACCGGGCTGTTATGACGGGG
>JAJTWR010000275.1:1887500-1960000 GCA_021613335.1 Whitmania pigra | reverse complement strand
AAAAATTTTCAATTGTTGCAAATGTTTAATGTCTTTTTATTTAATTAATTAATAAGTTTATTTATTAAAAACAATTACATTTTTAATTTTTTTAATCATCAAATAAGTAAATAATTATTTGACATCTAAAATAGATGGCTGTTTTAGATGTCAAATAATTAATTACATCTGATAACGCCCGAAGATTTAAATCAATTTATTTCAAATTCAAACATCTAAAGTGTTCGCTCAATTTTTGGTTTCACTTGATTGAGCAAAAAAAAGGAGTGACGAATCTCAGGTGAGAACACCTGACCAATCAAGGAGCGTACTTGTCGATCCAATCCAGGAATTCGCTGAACCTCGTATACACGGAGGCATAGGCTGGGCGGCACTGACCGAAGACGGAAATGACCCACGAAGCTGCCCCCACAACCACGTCCTTACCCTCAGATTTGCAAGTGACTGGTCCACCGCTGTCACCCTGTGATTAGGAAAGGGGTTGTTGTAATTTAAGGTGTTTGAAAATGTGATCGTATAATTTATTCTAGTAAATTAATCAAATCGACAAAATCGACAAAAAATAAACTTACATTACAAGCACCGGTGTCTCCCTCGAAGTCCAAAATGCAGACGTGTCCGGGAGCAATTATGCCGCCCGCCACTTTTGTTCGGCAGTGCTGGTTTGAAATCACGTGCACCTGTCCTTTCTGGAGCGTGTCCGGGAGACTCGAGGCTCCGGCTGATTCGATTTTGGAATTTTAATGTCATTCAATTTTAATTCTGATATTAGGTATTTGTTTTGCATAAATTTAATGATAATTTAACAACATATATGCGTCAATAAAACATGTCTAAATTATAGCAAAACTTATATGGAATAATTTAAATGTTGAACAAAATTGCAATAATTGTACAATAAGTTATTGCAGCTTCTATAAAATTTATTATTTTGGAGTTTTTGCTTTGCCAGAAAAAAACAAGTTTTATTTTTATATATCAACCATTTTCGAAGAATAATTAATTTATTAATATCATATAAATTTAAAATGAAATGTCAACTTTTCAACAAACAAAAACATTAATTATAACGCAAGAATTTGATTTAAGATAAATTAAATTTTTTTAATTTCCATATATCACTTACAATTTCTTCCCCATCCTGAGATGATGCAGCTTTGGTTGACAAACTTGTCCACATTGTCCTTGGGGATGATGGCTGATTGTATGGTGCTCGAGTCTTTGATCTCAGATGCCAGTGTAAGGACAGCAATGTCGTTGGAATATGTGGAGGTGCCATCGTTGTATCTCTCGTGCTGTTTTGGGTGCAAACATTTCGTTTTGAAAATGGGTTTCAATTGATAGAGTACAAGAAGGCATAAATATTTAGTGTAGGAGTATTAATACAATAATATTATTATTTAAAATAGATGTATTTTATGAATGAAATGTAATTAATTCGGTCCATCGGCATTAAATTGGGACAAGGTATTTTGTTTATGTTTACATTTGTTTACAAACAAATAAGGAAATGATGTACATTGCATCAGTTTTAGCGAAGATGTTAATTACGTTTTATTAGTAAATCACTAATTAATATTTATGTCGGCACGATTAAATAGCTTAGGAAATCTGATAAAGTTGTAAATATTGTAAATTCAGTAAAACTTAAATGTAAAACATGCTTACGATTATCATCGACTTCACTGGAGATATTACTGCATCGCTGGATTGACTAAGTTTATGTAATCCAGCCACAACTCGGAACGGAATGTTTTCTCTGTAAGAAATATTTAACATTTTGAGAAAACCTTTAATTAACAACATTTAGCAATTTCTAATTTATTCGTCTATTGTCCGGTCAAATTTAAATCATAGAAATTACAATTAAAAACTAATTTTAAATAGCATTGATTTGATATCCGACTTAGATTACTGCTGTATGCTGACGACACCAGCATCCACGTGCCCTTTTCAACTCCACCTCAGACCTACAAAAGGCTGACGAATGAATTCAGAAGATTCAGGATTGGCATATCTTAAACAGGCTGTAGCTGAACCTTTCCAAATTCGAAGCCATTGTGCTAGCTACCCGTCGTTCACTACAGAGACTTAGCGTCGACTCTGTTCGTCTCGCTAATAGCAGCATCGAGCTATCTGGCACCACAAAACTCCTCGGAGTTACCCTCGACAGCACCCTCGGCCTTGATAAGCAAGTTTCCACAGTAGTTCGAGAACCAATTATGGGCTTTTCGCCACATCAGGCACCTTCTTACATTTGACGTGGCCGCGGCTCTCTGCCGTTGCCTCGTCTTGTCAAGGCTCGATTACTGTAACTAGCTTCTCCATCAACTAACCTCTGCTTCCCTCCGGAAACTGCAGAGGATTCAAAACAAAGCTGGTCGACTTGTGATCGGAGGCGACGCTGAACTAACCGACGCATTGCGAGCACTTCCAGACGTTGATAGAATCAAGTTCAAGATTGCACTATTCCACACAAATCAATATGACTTCAAACAGCAGCGGAAAATGCCCATAAAAACTAGAAATTCCAAATCCAACTTCTCACCTTCCCTCAACACAGTGGGCCGCTGTAAGGGCGTACTTGCTCTTGTACAGAGAGGCACCACAGGTATGTCTGTACTCTCCTGATATGTGCTGGTACTGGAGAGACAACTGCCATGGGAACTCGTTTGGATTCGCTTCCTCCCCTCCGACAATAAACGGATTTGTACTCTTCAAGTGGGATATTTTCAATTGTTGATTGGGTAATCCATAGGCTGTTGAATAATCAAAGAATTGCGTTGAAATGAAAATTTTCCGAATGTTTACTTAATAAATGGAATATATTAATGCTTAAAAACTGAAAAATAATAGAAAATTGTTTTTATCTTAACGATAACTAAGGAATTTTTTAAACTTAAAACATAGTTTCGAAAGAATGTTTTCGCCTTCCAAGATGTAATAAAATAAATGTGCATATTATCTTATTATCTTATTTACATTCGTGAATACCCCAAAAAATAAATTATGCCTGGTACTCTTTTTATGAAAACCTACAGATTTCCAAACGTTAAAAACTTTCAATTCCATCACCCAAAACTCACCCAACGCGGCCAAAGCCAAGAACAAAGCCAGTACTTGAGACATTGTCTTCCAGATGAATCTCCAAGATGCTGTAAGGGTGGCCAAACAGTTAGCTTATATAACATTCTCTCAGACTTATCAAGGTTTGAACTTTCAGCTTCTTGATTTCAAGAATGAAGTCTTATTTTGTTTCTCTTCTCGGAACATTATCTCGTTTTTATTGCTTTTCGTATTCTAATATCGCAGCTCTGATATTGTATCTGATTGCTGACGGTAATTGTAATAATAAAATTGAATAACTCTGTTAGCCTGAAGTTTTTTAGCTTGTTTGTTTTTATTTAAATCAATCTGAATTTTGGAAATTCACACAAGTTCTAAGAATTGCCAGACATTGTTAAACAATGACCGGCAAGATAACTCTTTACGACAACCTTAAAGATGACCTTAGTTAAACCCGTGAGTTGATTATCTTATCTTCCAATCACAACTGCCATTCGAGTGTCTAAAATTTATTAGGATAGGAAAATCAAGAAAACAATTACAAGTACTAAAAATTGCAAGTACTAAAGATTCTTCTCAAAAAGATGTGTTCAGAGGAGTTTTTCAGTCCAGAAGTATTCCTGGGAATGTGACTGGATCGGATTTTGTCTCAAGAAATATCGAAAATTTTTTATTTGTATCGTTCTTATTTTACATTAATTAACATTTAAACCTTTACTTTTATTGGCGTACTTACTCGGCCATCATAAAATTTATTCAGCAAATTATATTTTCTTTTTGTTCTCTAGTCCTACATTTAATCTCAATAAATTGACATTGACATTGACATTGTTCATGATATAAATATAGAAAAAAAATAGCGCCATTAGAGCCATTACATTCGCTGTCAGCAATTGCCTTACATATTTCATTACAGCGTTGTTAGGCAAGTAACGGTGTTTCATTTAGATGAGCTTCCATAAATCGTTAAACATGAATTTAATTTAGAAGCTCAAATTGTGAATATTCCTTACGACAGCATTGATAAACATTAGGTGTAAGAACAAGTAATTAATACATCTCATCGTATCCATGTATGGAGAGACTTAGGCTGCTCAAGCTTCCAACCGTGGAAAGATGGCGACTTATGGCTGATTTAACACTTTGCTTTAAAGTATTACGTGGCTTTACTAACTCCTTCTTAACATAATCCCTCATTGCTCAAAACTACACAGGAACAAGAGGACACTGTCTCAAACTTAAACAAAGTAATTATTCCACAGGCAGTGTTAAATTCGCCTTTTGCAATAGAATTGTAAAGCCATGGAACGCATTGCCAGGTGATGTCGTTGAATCAACTACGGTCTCCCGTTTTAACGCAGTGATCCGTGACCTCGACTTTAGTCATAAATTAAATTACATTTAATTCCACTGTAGAATAAATTACATTTAATTTATATTTAATTTATAAGCTGCCTTATAATAATAATAATAATAATAATAATAATCATAATAATAATAATAATAATAATAATAATAATAATAATAATAAGAATAAGAATAATAATAATAATATAATAATAATATAATAATAATAATAATAATAATAATAATAATAATAATAATAATAATAATAATAATAATAATAATAATAATAATAATAATAATAATAATAATAATAATAATAATAATAATAATAATAATAATAATAATAATAATAATATAATAATAATAATAATAATAATATAATAATAATAATAATAATAATAATAATAATAATAATAATAATAATAATAATAATAATACTAATAATAATAATAATAATAATTGATTTATAAAGCTCCATGTGCGTAGCATCAGAGGCGCCTTGTGCCTTCGCTGTCCCATGAAGTCCTGAAGAGATGGGTCTTCAGGTGGCGTTTGAAGGATAGCCCAGATGAGATGATTGCAGTATTTGGTAATAGAAGCGGAATGTTCTTTAAAGGTGAGGTGTGAATCAAAAATAACACCGAGGAGCTTGAGGAAGAAGGTAGAGGAAGAAAGAAGGGTGTTAATAATGCTTATGGAAAGAGGAGACGACAGAGTTTTCAGGCGAGTGGGTGTGCCAATAAACATAATTTCAGATTTCTGAGGATTCAGTTGGAGAAAGTTAACGAGATGCCAATCATTGATGGCATCCGTGCACTTCCTCAAATTCTCGAGTTGATCTGTGATGTTATGGCTGGAAAGAATAGAGCAAAGACTTGTGTCATCGGCGTATTGATGGAAGGATATGTTGAAGTTAAGAATAATGTTAGACAAAGGTGAAGTATAGGTTGTGAAAAGCAAAGGTCCCAAGACAGAGCCTTGAGGAACACCGGCGAGTAGTTCAACTGGAGGGGAGGAGTAATCGTCTAGTTTTACATATTGGGTTCTGTTGGAAAGGTAAGATTGTAGCCAGGAGAGTGCAAGGCCATTGATTCCAAAGTCAGACTGAAGTCTCTCCAATAATATCTGGTGGTTTATGGTATCAAAGGTAGCCGAGAGGTCATCACAGCGCAATTGCCCTTGCCACAGGTCTGTAGGCAGATTGGAGAGAAGAGAAGTTAGAGGATGCTGTGATATGAGGTCGGATTCTGGAGAGAATGAGTCTTTCTAGCAGTTTTGACATGGTAGAAAGGTTGGAGATGGGTCTGTAATTGGTAGGCAAGCTTGGATCGAGGCTTGGCTTTTTTAGAAGAGGAAGGACTTGGACCCTCTTGAATATGGTCGGAAAAGGGCCAGTACTGAAAGAAAGGTTTGCTAGTTTAGAGAGGATTGGGGATAGAATTAGAGCGAATTTCTTGAGAAGAGGAGTAGGAAGAGTATCGAGAGGAGATGACTTGTTGGGCAGTGAATGAATAAGCTGGAGAACCTCTTCCGAAGACACAGGTTTAGGACTGAGATTGGGGTGCCTGAGAATTGCCTGGCTGGAAAAGATGAGATGGTCGATGAGGCGAGGGTGCTGGCGATTGATTCGTGGATTTTGGTAATCTACGAGATGAAAAAAGAGTTAAAAGAATTGACCAAGTTTGAGCACTCATCATCGGTATAATATTGAGGAGGACGGCTGTGAAGCAATTTGTGAAGAGAGCGCCTCATGGAACGGGGATTTACATCAGTTCTTCCTTGATGGAGGAGGCCCTTGAGTTTAGGATTGCAATCTTGGCTGTTTCCTTGGCGGACTTGTAGAGTTGCCTGGCGACGTCATTGCAATAATAAAATATATTTAAGTCTTATTTTTTATTTTGATCTATATAAGTTCGCTAGATGTCGCATCAACACCCCAGGAAGGTCACAAAAGATTCAATTGTTCTGTTATCGCAGTTTAAATGGAATAACAAAGTTATAAACTTGACATTTATTATAATTATTTTATTAAATTTATTAAATTTGCCCAATATCAAGTTCCCAGGGCCAAAACTAATTTTCGGACTCGATCGGTTTATAAACTATTACAATCATGATATTTTATTACTTTTCTATTTAAATTGACATAACGTAACGGCCCATTAAAATTTATTAAATTATTATTTTATAGTAATTGAAATTCATTTAAATAGAGCTGCAAGCTCAACAGAGGTCCTTTTGTTAAAAACCTAAACAGTGCCCCATCCCGAAGGCTCCTTTCTCTTAGTCCCTTTCAACCACACGGCTTTCCACTTCGGTCCAAAAAGTACTGAGGTTTAACCAGAATCAGTAAAGATGAATTACTTTGTCTTAAATATTTGACCAAATGCTTGTTACCAAAGCAGAAGTGATTCTTAAAAATTCCTTGACTGGACAGCCGATTACGCATGGGTAGGCCTTTTACAATCAGGTTGATTGGTTGGTTCTTTATTAACGTCCATTCCATTAACTAGATGATTAGGACGGCCTTCACAATTTATTTATTCATTTATTTGATTATAATCCGTTGCGTAACCGACATGATTTGGACTAGGCTTTCACAATCATTTATTTATTTGATTATAGTCCGTTGCATGACTAAAATGATTTCACAATCAGTCTAACACTGAAAAACATTCGACTGCTTCCGTACTAAGTAGAGGTTTTTTTAAACCAATGAAACGCGATAGGTGGCGCTTTAAATGATTAATGGCTGAATTGTAAAAGCTATTGGAATCAAAGTTAGGAGCATTACATTGTTCATCCATACGTTCCCGGCAACGTCTCATCTCTTTACAATTGTAACAATTAATTAATTTCAATTAATTGACAACCTTAAACTGAACAGAGCTATTTTGGTGCTCAACAACATTACATATATATTATACGATCTATAAATAATGAAATAAAAATAATTTGAAATTGATATTATTTTATTCTTATTATTTTTATTTAATTATTTTGATGTTATTGTTTTATATTGTATTGCAATATTTAATGTATGTTTGGATGTACAATATTTTGTCACAATCAATAAAAATTCATCATTTCTCAAAATATTCCTCATGAAAGCATTGAGTAAGAGAATATGTAAAAAATTATAACATTTATTTATTTATATTTGTATATATAATTTTTATTAATAAATACGTGCACATAAAAAAATTTTACTTTAAGTTATAATGATTAACTGAATGTTTTTAAAATTCGATATTACGATGTTAAATCGGTTTCCAGTGTTTTCAAATTCAACATTTAAAATAAAAACATTTTCAGTTGAATAAATTGAACTTCTTCTTTCTAAAAAATGATAATAAAAAAAATTAATTTAATATTAATTGTTATTGAGTGATTTAGTTACATTTAATTAAGAACATTTTTAAGTTTTTTTGCCACTAAAAAACCTTCTTAATCGCTAGGTTGTTAAATTCAACAGATAAAAATGTGTCTACATCCACTTTTTTTTAAAATTCATTTAAAGAGCCTTAATTGATACAAATAATAAGTAAATTATTTTAACCAAATAACTTGAAAATATGGCGAAGCAAGTAATTAATTACTAAATTAAGTAATCTTTACGAAATACAGCGCTTACGTATCGGGCTGGCGAACATGGTACAGTCATTCTAAAGGTTGAAATCAATATCAACAATGCAGGTGTGATAAGCGTTCACTATCAGATGCGGATTTATTTTTGGAGTTCCACAGCACTGAATAAAGACTTGCAGACATGAATTTCCACAAGGTGAGAGTCTTTTGTTATTCGCCAATAAATAAATAAATAAATAAATAGCAGCTCTGTGGCTTTCCAGCGCTGTTACGCAATCACAACAGTCAATTGATATTTAAATGAGAAATCACAAATTACAAACTCAGCCCTAGGCACGCGGCGCGTGATTAATCAGAATTCTAAAGCTTCACCTTTGAAAGGCTTCGTAAACCACCTGGTTATTCTGAATTCAATCCTGCCCCCTTATCAACGATTCACTCAGGCGTGGCCGCAGTCCAAGCGTCTCGGATTTTCGTTTATTTTGCCGTGAATTGAGACTTTTCTGAAATCGATTGCCAGTTGATAATCTTCAGTTTAACTGTTTTTAATCTCCGATGCTTTATCGTTGGACGAAATAAACTAGAAATCTTAACCAACGTCTGCTCTCGACAACAGGAAATGGCGGGAATTCTGGAAGAAGGGAAGCATTGCGGAGTGGGAGATTTCGTTCTCCTAGACTCGATTGATCTTCCATCATTCATGAAGAATCTGAAAATAAGGTTGGTTCTAATTAGGCCTAGGGTTGGGAGTTCAACCTTGCAGAAAGGCCTTTGAATGAGATCTAAGGTTATGCTAGATTAGGAATTAATAATAATAATTAGATTAGGGATTAGCCTATTAGGGGCTAACTCAAGGTTTACTATTGACATTTTCCACAATCTTTAACGTAAAAACTTTACTCAAATCACGTGATCATCAGCTAATTAAACATTCTTCAGAGATTACACAAAACAACTGCCATCCATCAACTCATATTTCAACCATAGCTAACCAATATCACATCACTCTTTTCCATTACCATGTTAAACTTCAAGTCTCAATTGTCTGCAGATTCCAAGCCAACAAGATTTACACCTACATAGGAGAGGTCATAGTGGCCGTCAATCCGTACCAAACTTTGGACATCTACAACAAAAGGTACGTGGAACTGTACAAGGGCAGAGAAATCTTTGAAAGACCTCCTCATCTCTTCGCAATCGCAGACGCTGCCCACAAGACCATGAAGCGCAAGTTCAAGGACACCTGCATTGTCATCTCAGGTGTGCCACATTCCAACCTGACACTTAATTTAAGAGCACTTCAGAAAATCTAAACTTAAATTGTTACTTGTAATTTGAACTGTATTATGTATTACTGTTACATCGTTATATACTGTTATAATGTTATATCAAGAATACCTGTATGATCTTACAGGTGAGAACCGTAAGACCTAATACCTGTATTATAACAAAAATACCTTTACGTTTTTACCAGGTGAGAGTGGAGCAGGTAAAACTGAAGCATCGAAGATCATCATGAAGTACTTGGCTTCAGTTACCAACGTTTCCGGACAACAGGAAGTAGAAAGGTTTAAAATTTCAAAATGCCTTTAAGACTATTGATTTATTATTATTATTATTATTATTATTATTATTATTATTATTATTATTATTATTATTATATTATTATTATTATTATTATTATCATAGTCTACAAAAAAATAGTAGTAATAATAACAGTAACATACCGACCAATCACATCACAGGGTCAAGAACATTCTCCTCCAATCAAATTGCATCCTCGAATCCTTCGGAAATGCCAAGACCAACAGAAACGACAATTCGAGCAGGTTCGGCAAGTACATGGACATCAACTTTGACTTCAAAGGTGACCCCATTGGAGGTCACATTGAAAATTATTTACTGGAAAAGGTATTTTAATAATGGTGAAGATGATGACGATGATGAGTGTGATGATGACGATTAATTATCCTGGAGTGTCTTTGGTGAGTTCAAGCGTAGTTAGCAAACTGACTTCTAGTTAATATTATAATGTGTATGTTGTTAATATTAAAATGTTAATATGTTGTTATCGTTGTGATAAACGAATTCATTAATTATTATAATTAATTTGTTTAACTATTAATAATATCATTAACAACTTTAGTCAAGGGTTGTCTATCAACAGCCAGGAGAGAGAAACTTTCACTCATTTTACCAGGTAATCATATTAATAAATTTTAATAACTATTATATTCAATATTAATCATCGTCATCGTCATCGTCATCATCATCGTCATCATCATCATCATCGTCATCGTCATCGTCATCATCATCATCATCATCATCATCATCATCATCATCATCATCATCATCATCATCATCATCATCATCATCATCATCATCATCATCATCATCATCATCATCATCATCATCATCATCATCATCATTCATCATCATCATCATCATCATCATCATCATCATCATCATCATCATCATCTCATCATCATCATCATCACCATCATCATCATCATCGTCGTCGTCGTCGTCATCATCGTCATCATCATCATCATCGTCGTCATCATCTTATTTAAGCTCTTGCAAGGAGCAGACGATAGACAGCTTTCCGAATACGGTCTGAGCAGGGATTCCAAGAACTACCCTTATTTGAACCAGAAAGGTGACACTCAGGTGTGTACAGGTGTTCCTCTCACCTTTATCATCCTAATCTGAGACGCTGTTCGCCTATCTATTGCATGTATTTGTTTTTTATTTTTATTGATCTCATAAATCTTTATTAGCAATCGTTTTTAATAATTATTATTACTAGACAATAAATTGTTAAAACTTTAATATTTAACATCCGGCAGGTAGATAAATAAAACCAATTCCACTTCGCGAAAGCATGGTATTCTATTCTCATGAATTACTAATTAGAAGCTAATTAATAATTAATTATGCAAATTTGACTTAAACCGATTGGAAAATTAAGCCTCCCACATGTGTCAGTGTTGTCGGCTGATGACTCATCACTTAGCCGTTGATAAACACTTCAATAATTCTTATTATGTTCATGACGTCGGTGGTGATGACGATGATGATGTCGATAGTAATGATGATTGAAAAAGGCACTGACAAAGAGGTCACATAACTTTAAGACGGCCTAAAATTAGATTAAAATTAGATTAAACATCGTTGCCTTAAATTGTGTTAATCAACCAATTTTCAAAATCAACCAATTTTCAAAATCAACCAATTTTCAAAACCACTCAATTTTCAACCACTCATACAATGGCTCCACTTTAGATTCTCTACTTCTGTCAACTCGACAATTTTGCAAAATGAAGTGAACAAGCGTGACTCATCTACTGTTTGACGAGTGCTTCAGAGCAATTTATCTGATAAATTTGGTCCCATAGTTGCCAGTGCAGATTCATTTGTGCAGAAAAATGTAGCAGCTTCAAAAATGCTAAACTAGAGATTCAGAGAGGATTACTATCATCACATCAGGATGATGACGAGTGTCACATGTTGAGACATGTTTTGGACAATCTTCATGAGAACGTTGAAAATTTACCAATGACGTATTGCAAATATTATCACATTGTTGTTGTTGTTGTTGTTGTTGTTGTTGTTGATATTAGTAGTTGTATTTTATAATTTAACATTAACGGTAGGGAAAAGGGCTTCATTGAATTCATTAATATTTAAATAGGTTAAGGTTATAAATAAATTGTAGGTTAATATAATTTAAGAATGTAATAATAGTAATAACAGTAATTAACTAAATTAATTAAATAATAGTAATGAATAATATAATTAATATTTTTTGCGACAGATACGATCCCATGGCGCCACCTGGTCAGTCGATGATGGACCTCAAAACTCAGTAGTTTTAATTTTTACCTAGATAATTCATCGATGCATTAGGGCGCATTACAATTCACCATAATAATTCATCCATGCAATAACAATTCACCAGGTAATTCGCCCATGCAGGAATGATGATCATGTATCTATCTCAATTGCCATTCTAACGTGATCGTACTAATGCTTGCGACGGCGGTGCATTAATTTGCATTGATTCACCGGTAGTGCGTGGGTCCAATGCATCAACTGACATTCGATATGAATGCGAGTCTAAGTCCTTTCACTTTGAAGGAATCTTCATTTGAGATGAGGAATTTCAAAATTTCTATTGAGTCAATAATTATTATTGTTATTCTTAAAAATTATTATTCATTATATTGATCATCATTTTGTAAAGTAGAGTTATAATTACAATCACTTCAAGTAATTATAAAACCTCTGTGCATCTTATTACGTCTTATAAATCAATTCACATTACCTACGAATTATCTGGTGAATTGCTTATTATTTTTTAATTAATATAATTTTTAATAAATCTGTTACTTAACAACACATTACAAGAAACTTATTTTATTATTCATATTAATATTATCATATTAATTAATTTTTTCATAATTAATTATTAATTGAATAATTAATTAATTATGCAATTTACAGAAGAGTGGACAAGCCACAGACAAGAGTGACTTCAAAATGGTCAACGATGCAGTCAGAGCCATTGGCTTCGACCAATCCATTGATACCACCTGGAAGATAGTGGCTGCCATATTACACCTGGTCAGTTTATTATTATCATATTAATATTAATATTAATATTATTATTAGTAGTAGTAGTAGTAGTAGTAGTGATATTTAATAATATTATAAAAATATTAATAATTAATAGTAATAATAATATAATTATATTTATTAAATTATTATTATTGCATTTGTTGTTATTTTTATTAAGTTAATTTGCATCATTACGCCATTGAAATCAAAAGAGATCGAATGTTCGTTCGGTCTCAAGCTAATCATCATATATGCTAATCGAAATTTGTCTGATTGGTTGAACAATTAAATATTCATTATATGCTAATGTCCTGCTGCCTGTGAGGTGAAACAGCCAGATTCGTTGTTTACATTTCTTGTACCTGGCCTTCTATGACGTCACAAACATGTCCTACGTAAATATATCATGACGTCAATGGTGATGACGACTATAATAATGACAACGATGATGACGATGGCGATGACGATGACGATGATGATGATGATGGTGATGACGACGATGACGACGGTAATGATGACGACTTTGATGACGAAGTTGTTAAAACACCTGTTTTAAAATGCCTAACGTTGACAGCTTAACCACGCGAGATATCCAAAAGACCAATTTAACTCTCAAATTTGATTTATTGACTTTTCACCTTTAAACTTTGAGCACTCATCCTGTCGCCATGTTTCAGGGCTGCATAGAATTCGTAACGGAAAATGACGATGCAAAAATAAAGGACAAAAAACCGCTAAAAATGGTGGCATCGCTTTTGGGCGTGAATCCCAACGAAGCTGAGAAGGCTCTCTGCTCCAGGTTGAAATCATAAATATTATTATTAATAATAGTTAATAATTATTAATTAATAGTAGGTATAATAATATTTCATTAACCGACTAAATATTACCATGTCTTGAGTGAATTTGCTTAGTTACTTAGCAAATAAGAATGAACTCATTGAGTAAGAATTTAAGAAGTTACCTATCATGAACTTAAACATACACAATAAATGCATAAGTTATCATTTTACGAAATAACTGACTGAAAATACCTTTAATTTGAGTTTACTTGAATTTATTTCAATGCTTTTGCTTTGTATATAACAACTTGTTTGTTTTAATCAATAAAATCCTCCAAAAAAAAAATTCATTTCAAAAGAGTTGTGGCAGCCAAAGGCGACGTCCTTGCGAAAGGTCACACAGCAGAGCAGGCAAAATACGGACGAGACGCATTTGCAAAGGTTTGTGGTCCAAAGGGTCAGAGTTCAAACCCTACCCTGGGATAGAATCTTGTCATCTCATTTTAACCCCAAACCGTTAAAACATAAATGTGAAATATAATCTTTTTTATACGACTTTTATGGTAGGTTAAAAATTTGTCAGAAATTTGGTTTCATGTTTCTAGTGGTTATATTAATAAAGAATTTATAATTTAATAAAGAATTTGGTCATTACCATTGTCTCATTTTTGTCAATTTCAATTATTCATGCATTTATTTTTTCCCATTCATTCACTCACTAACTCGGTGGCTGAATACATTTACTTGGTCAATCAATCTATTAAAACAATCAATCTGTTCACTGGCAACCACCTTTTCAATCAGGCCATATACGACCGCTTGTTCACCTGGATTGTTGGAAACGTAAACAAGGCCATCCATCTCAGAAGCAATGCCGGTGGTAAATGCACAATCATCGGCGTTCTGGATATATACGGTTTCGAGCTTTTCGACAACAACAGGTGAGTGGGCTACCTGTAGTAATAATGTTCAGGTGTAGTAGTTTTCTTGAGCACCTATGTGGCTTGACTTGACACGGTTTTGTTAATGAGTTTGACGGCTGATGGAGGATGTTTAGGAATGGTGCATCTCATTAAGTAGGTCATTAGCATTTTTAATTACACAACAGTTACAAACCGACGACGACCAAACATATAATTTATTATTAATTAATATAACGTAATTAATTAATAATTTCTTTAATAGTGTTAATTTTATTAATACTATTATTTGTATTGCTTTTAATATAATTATCAGTATTATTAAGAAACTTTGATTAATTTTAATTAGTTAATTATTCACTTCCAGTTTCGAGCAGTTGTGCATCAACTACTGCAACGAAAAACTCCAACAACTTTTTATTGAACTCGTCTTAAAGCAGGAACAAGAGGAATACATGAGGGAAGGAATTGAATGGCAGCATGTGAGTTAGTCCATCCATTCATCCATCCATCCGACCGTCCACCCATCCATTCATTCATCCAATAATTCATCCATCCATTCAACCCTCCATCCATCTATCCAGTTATTCATCCATTCATTCATCCATCCATCCATCCATCCATCCATCCATCCATCCATCCATCCATCCATTCACTTGCTCATCCATTAACCATCCATCAATTCCAGATCGAATACTTCAACAACAAGATCATCTGCGACCTGGTTGAACTCCCCCATAAGGGCATCTTTGCCATATTGGATGAGGCTTGCATCACCGTTGGCAAGGTAACCGATGAGATGTTCTTGGATGCCATGTCCAACAAACTATCCCAGCACAAACATTTCCAAACTAGGAAGGTTAGTTTTATAGTTGTAATTGAGTTTAATTGCTTTATTAATTTTAATTGTTACTTATGTTCAATTATTAGTTTTATTTTAACACGTTTATTATTATCATCATCGTCGTCGTCTTAGTAGTCGCCATCATCATCATCATCCTCGTCATAATCATCATCATCATCCTCGTCATAATCATCATCATCATCCTCGTCATAATCATCATCATCATCCTCATAAACATCATCATCATCATTATTATCAGATGGTGCCCAACGACAAATCATTGGACTTCGGAAAGAACTTTCGCATCGTCCACTACGCAGGTAACGTGACTTACCTGGTCGACGGTTTCATCGACAAAAACAAGGACCTGCTTTTCCAAGACTTCAAACGACTTCTTCACAACAGGTGATTACGATGATGATGATGATGACGATCCTGATATGTAATAGTGACGATATATGTTTGACTGCATGTACTAGACATACACATCAGCCATCCGTCCGTCCGTTCATTCGTTCAGTCTATCGAATGTTAAATGTTCAAATATTCCTTGCGATCTCTGGAAGTAAATGATGGAGACGTTGCAATTTTTATTTCGACAGTTCCAACCAAACCATAAAGTCAATGTGGCCTGAGGGCGCCAAAAGTGTTGAGGCAGTGACCAAGAGACCTCTGACGGCGGGAACAAACTTCAAGAATTCCATGGTTGCTCTGGTCAACAACCTCGTCTCGAAGGTAAGACGGAAGTAAAGTACCATGTCGTTCGGAAGGACTTTGACTCTGTGAAAGTAGACAAAGTGGCGACAATGAACCACTCCAATAAGGACATGACAGCCCTAGATTATTCAAGGCTCCTAATTCCTGTCCGTACTGTAAATATTACATTTGATTTAAACCCAATTAGGAAAATACATACAGATAACCAGTTAAACGAATACACTTTTAAACAAAGCCTTTTATCCAGTAGAACGTGCAAACCAATGTAACAAAAGCAGATTAAACAAAAAGTTATTGTTTCCACAACACCAGTTGCACACCGCTGATCATTAACACACCCATTCACTCACCCATTCACTCATCCATTCACTCACAGGAGCCTTTCTACGTCCGCTGCATCAAACCAAACGAAGAAAAGTCTCCAGTAAAGTTTGACGACCAAAGGTGCGAACACCAAGTAAAGTACCTCGGCCTCCTCGAGAATGTCAGGGTCAGGAGGGCTGGTTTTGCGTTCAGGATGCCCTACGAAAGATTCCTTAAGCGGTTAATCCAGATTTAAATCTTTATTTCCAAAACGTTAATAGGGTTTTTGCTTTTAAAATTTATTTAAATCCGGCCAGAGTTAATGAACGCGCAATTAAAACTAATATCGACATAATTATTGTTAGTGATTATTTTTATTGTATCGTCATCATCGAGCACCATCCAATCAACAGGTACAAGGTCATATCGAAAAGCACCTGGCCCAGTTACCGAGGCTCTCCAAACGAGGGAACGAAGATTCTGATTCGGGAGAATGGTTTCGATTCGGACGTAAAGTACGGAAAGACGAAGGTCTTCATCAGGAGTCCGAAAACCATGTTTGCACTGGAACAGAAACGCGAGGAACAGATGCCGAAAATAGCCAAAATCATGCAACGGGTCAGTCAGTTGGATTACGGTCGATATATTTTACATATTTATATTCATGTTAATTAATAGTTTACATATTTATATTCATGCTAATTTATATTTTACATATTTATATTCATGTTAATTTATACTTTACATATTTATATGTTACATATTTATATTCATGTTAATTTATATTTTACATATTTATATTCATGCTAATTTATATTTTACATATTTATATTTATGCTAATTTATATTTTACATATTTATATTCATATTAATTTATATTTTCTCAAAATTAATCACCTATAGAATTATTGAAACTGAAACTCTAGAAAGTTTTTAAAAGTTCCAATTTTATTTTCTGTTGTTGATGGTTATTTTTAAATAATTTGTTTTATGTGAAATTCGAATTTTTTAATTAATTTCATTGTTACTTTTTTTGTCTAGGTGTGGAGGAACCACGTGATCAGATCTTACCTGAAAAATGTCAAGCAGACTTTCGGGTTCGTAGAAGTAAAAGCAATAGCAACATCAATAACGATAATGACAACAGTAACAAAATGCTGTAAAAAATCATCATTCATTATTATATATTAAAGGTATTTTGTATTAAACCTTAATTACTGATGAGCTTAATCTAAATAATGTAAGATTAACTTATTGATTAAGTAGTTAATAATATCTGGTTATTATACCACTTTTTTGCATCTACTATCTTCCACCCATCAGGGTGGTTTCAAGCAAAAGATCACCCAAAAACTGGCCAAAGCCCCCCCATGTTCTGGCCCCCGCTGAGCCAATCCTAAAAAAAATCCATTCGAGGTTTGAAAGCTTCTCGTTATCAGTCAATTTATTTACAATGCATTTACTATCACATAAGTAACTCACAGATTAGCAATAATTGAAAAAAATAATGCAAAACATTCATAAACAAAAAAATCAATTTTATAATAAATGCACACTAATAGTTATGACTCATTAATAACAAAATTTTTTATCAACAACTGACAGATGGAACTGCTACATGAAGCTGAAACAAGTGTCGAAGGAAGACCTGCCGACGCTGGAGTTGAAAGTCTTTTCTGCCGACGTTCTCAGGGGTAAAAGGAAGGATGCAACGCCAGGTCGCAAATGGGAGAGGAACTACCTCGTCAACGTAATTAATTTAATTATCAACTAATCTATTTAATTGTCAACTATTTTATTTAATTTTAGACTAATTTATTTCAATTGTCAACTAACTTATTTAAATACCGAGTGATTGATTTAATTATCAACATATTGATTTAATTATTACTTAATTATTTCTGGTATATTAATCATTCTAAGTATTCTTGAGCAAAAATCTGACAAATGAGGACATCCAGCTGTTTTATATGCTATTTGCATATTATCATTATCTTGCATAATTTACGATAATTCAAAAGAAAATAAATTACTAGAGTAAATTACTAGAGTAATTTATTCTATCCATTTAAAGTTGCACGTAAAAAGTTGTTGTAATGGAAGGTTAAGGAAAACAGAAACAATACGGACGCCGAACACACCATCAACAACCTCAAAACCCAGGATCAGTTCAGAAGGATCTGGTTTTCGAGTTTCGTCAAGAAGGTTCGTACCGACCAAAACATTGTACAAAAAAATTAATTAGTGCAATTAAAAGTTCACTTTTAAAATAATATGATATATTTTATAGCTGTTTTTTATGGCAGGGCTGCCAACAGAAAAAATAGTTTTGATTGCAATATTTTAATATTTTAAAACCACCAAGACACAAAACATTGTCCCAGCTCCTGAGCACTTGCCCCTCCTCTCTCGGCAGCCCTGTCCATCATTATTCTTCAAAAATATTAAACAATTTTGTCAAATCAAAGATTTCTGCCTTCTTTCTCAGACCAACAGATTTGCCAAAAGCACCGACAGAGCCATTTTGATCACTGACCGATTCATCTACAAACTCGACTCGAAAAAACCTTTCAAAAGTTTGGCCAAAGGAATTCCAGTTGAAGAGGTTTTGTAACACGGAATACGTTACTAATTAATTAGTTAGCTAGGTCTAGTTATAAAAATTATTATAACATTATTAATTATCATTATTAATATTATTATCATTATCATTACCATCATCATTATCATTACCATCATCATTATCATTATTATTAACCATGATTTCACAAAAAAAGTTTGGACTTATACTTAGAAATATGAAAGCATTTAACCAAAATTTTAAAAATAACCAAAATTAAAAAAAAATATTTCAACCACAAATCCAAGAAACTCACATTCTGACAAATTTCATCAATCATCTTTTATCTTTTTTTTTTACAACCATCCAATCATAATTCATAACCCTCATCCACTCCATAACTCCCCTATGGCCACTGGCACCAGTAAAAACTCATGCACTCTTCCAGATTACAGCCGTCAGTGTCGCCCCAAATGCCAGCCAGTTCCTGGCAATCCACCTCTCTCGAGGCAACGATCTTGTGGTTGGCCTTCAATCAGTTTCCAGGTGCGACCTCGTTGCAGAAGCCGTCGGAGCCATCAACAGGATGATGAATCTGTGAGTTGTAATTTGTTGGGACAGATGTTTATTTCTGGAGATTAAGTGGATGACCAAGATAAATAATCATAATATTATTATTGTTAATGAATAAATCCTTGACAGATAGAATACCACTTAATAAGCATCGAAACATTATCAGCCATTATCATCATTTTGTAATGAAATCATAACAAGTAACATTTCCATTCAAGTTTTGGCAAGACTACTAAAACACAGAACAAATATTCAAATATTCACAAATCTTCAAAACATCAAAACAAACCAACAACTTTCACTTTTGTCTTATCCAGGCGAGGGCAGAAACTGAAGGTGAATGTCGGAGTAAACGTCGGAACGACCCTCGGCAGGAAACCGAGGGCCGTCATAGTGGTGGAACAACCGAACGCGCTGCCCGGTTTCATCAAGAACGGGGCCGACATTAACTACGTCTGGTCTCCTGCCAGCTAACAGATTCGTTCAACCATGACGGTGTTAAGGGATGCGTTCTTTCGATTGCAGTTTTAAATAGTTTGAGAAATATATTGTTATTGCTTTGGTTAGAAGTAATTGTTTCAAATTAAAAAATATAATTTGTTTGCACATGATTGTTATGATTTATATAATTTGTTATCAAAACTTTAATACATGTTTTAAAAAAACATCTATAATCCTCTTCTTAAAATCTAACTCTTAATTTGATGCTTTTAAAGCTTGACATCCTTCGGAATATAAATGTTCCACGTCGACAGATTTTACGGCAACATTTTATTAGAAAATAAATATAAAAACTATCCAGAAACAACTAATCATTGCTCAAAGAATTGGCTTAGCTTCGTCTTCTTGATCCAGTATTTTTATATTCGTTAAGGATAGAGGTTGACTTCTGCATTTTGATTGAAAGGTGTGTTCTTTAAACACTTGAATAAAGAAATGTATGTTTTCTGTAGAATCGATTGTTTGATTAAAAGGGCGATTCCATTAAATAACAACGTAACGTGCCCGGTAGAAACAAAACTCTGACGCTAAAACGCGCGACAAATCTAACGAGGAAGTGTGGAAACAAAAATATAACAAGACAACAAACAAAAACTTCAAAATACGTTCGACGCGAACAAAAGAGACTGTTGCGGCTTTGAAGAGGAATTTCTAAAACCGATCGACAAAGAAAATTTCCTTTAACTCATTTTTCCAGAGGCTGTTCAGACTACGAACGAATGACAAACAAATTCTCCCCGAGGGTCATCTCAACTCTCCGGCTTCTGGCTTTTGTCGAGTTCCTCCAACTCTCTGACTTCAAATTCCTCCGCAGGTTCAATTTTTATCTTCGAATTCTCGACCCCTTCCTCCGCCCGGCCCTCCTGAAATATGCCGAGGGCCGTGAGGTCTTCGTCCGGAAAATGTCCGATGAGGAGATTCAGCAGTCCGTTGTGGCTCTTGGAATCGTCTCCCGAGGGGTTTTGTCCGGACTGTTTGCAGAGAGTTTCGACGTCGATGGCCTCGATGACGTAGGCGTCCTCGCCGTTTTCATGAGACTGTATGATCTTGGCAAATTCGTCGATGACCTTCCTCTCGACCGAGTTGTGGGATGAAATGTGAGCAGCGAGACTGAAGTCGTACTTGAACCGGCAACCGCAGATGTCGCACCTGTAAGGTCTTTCCGAAGATGCGGGCACGTGGTCTGCTATTGTTGTAGGTTTCTTGATTGGAATGTTTGAATCTGGAGTGCTAGCCTGGTCAGTACTTCGTTTGATGGGGGACTGATCCGCCATGTTTCCAACTGTGTGCGAGTACATGTGGGCTTCGTAGCTGGAATATTTGAAAAAGACTTGGTCACATTGCCTGCACTTGTAGGGTGGACCTACTTTTATGTCATATGCACTGACAGGTAAACTGTCTTTTTTGCAAATGTGAGCTTGCTCCTTGTCAAAGTACTTGTAACATGTTTTACACTTCTCCAACAATCTCACTAACTCTGCTGACATCTTCTGCTGGTGAGCCTGCCATATGTGGACTTTCAAAGAAGCGAAGCTTGTGAACTGACATTTGCAAATACTGCAAGACACAGGTTCCCTTTCATGTACTCTCTCATGTATGGACATATTTCTGTGAGAAGAGAAGAGCGCTCGACAGTACTTGCATTGAAACTGGTTCTTCTTTGCATGTGCATCTAAATCGTGTTTTTTGAGAGAAATCTCACTTTTGAAAACATCCCCACAATGTCTGCAAACATGGTTTTCCGAGTTCGGCCTGTATTCGTCACAGAATTTCAAATGTCTCTTCAGGGGCTCGTCAGAATCAAACACGAACTTGCAATTGTTGCAGCTGAATCCTTCTGTCAGAACCTCCGGACAGGAATGCGAGACTAAGTCTTGCTCAGTTGCAAACCTGTAGTTGCATTTATCGCATTTCAAAGTGTACCTCAAAGATGACCGATTGACTTGGGCGGTCATTCTACAATTTTAAAATAAATTAGATAGTGCAAATGATTTAGTTTGCAGTGGAATTTAACTTTCAGATGCCATAATGAAAGCTCCAAGACAATCGAACAGTTGTTCTGTAAACAAAGAGGAATGGTAGCATCTCAAAATAAACAAAACGTAATTTAAAATAATACTTAAAAATGCTTACACTTATTATTTTAATTATCCTAATGTAATTATTTTCACATCTAGTTTAGTATTATTGTAGACGATACCGACATCTATGGAGAACAAACTTTCGGTTCGTTTTCGCAACAATTAATAATGTAAATTAGAAACAACACAAAATTAAATTTGTAAATATTTTAAAACATAAATAAATAATTTAATGCCAAAATTGTTAAACTTTGTTTTAGTTGCCTCAGCAACTTTCCAGTTAATCGCTTTCACTTGGCGAGATTAGTTCTTAGTCAAAGTGCTTTCTTTCACAAAAATTGTTTAAATATCCATTTACTTAAAAAAATGCACGTTTTTAAATTCATTGTGGAAAGAAACATAAATTTCTTGTTTTGTGAAATTGAAAATTATCTATTATTTGCGTTATTTGTTTTTAGATATAATTATAATCTGCTATGTAATGAGAACTTTAAGACGTTTAAAAATTATTATTGTTTTAAATATATTTTTAATTCGGATTACAATATTTCATATTGTTTCATTGAACTGTATTAATATTTAATGTAAACTATTGACAAAGATGCGACAAAAAAGGTGAGTTTTAGCAACTTTTCATTTTAAAACAATGCAATTTGCATACAATTTTGCATTAACGAAAACATAAATTAGCTATTTATGGTGGTGCTTTACAAGTTTCATTTGATTATCGAATTCACATTTACACACGGAACAGCGGTAAACATTTCTGCACAGTCTTCTGTTGTCGCCGAGAAGTAATCTTCCGTTAGTCTTTGTCTGCTCGCCGCATTTAGGAATTTCTTTCAAGCTTTCTTCATCAATGAATGTATTATTGCCTACTTTAAGGAGTCGTCTGCTTAAAAATAACTTTCTATGCTTTTTAGGAAGAATTTTGCTAACTTTATCATCGAAGTCACGGGACAACAGGGGATCGCTTCTAAGCTGAATATCGCTGTCGTGAGAATCGCTAGTTTCGGTCTTGAAGAAATTATAATTTGAAATCGTCTGATAATTTTGCGAGTTAGACAAACCTTCAGTGTGCGCGACCTGTCTGTTCTTGATGAGAAATTGCTGCTCTAAGTGTTGAAAAATATTGACGGTCTGATAAAAAACATTTTCCTTTCTATTCATGTCGGCTCTCATCGACGAGGTGCAGCTCAAGTTCGGAATCTTCTGGATCTGGAAAGCCATACTCGTCTGCTCTACTGGTGAGGAAAGATTGGAGGAGAAATCATTATAACCTCTAAGTGCGAGAGTGTCGGATTGGAAGATCTGTTTCCTAAAATTTGAACGATTTCCTGACTCGTCTTCTGCATCGTGACCGATTTCGTGCCTCTTGAGAAGGGCTTTGCGACAGAAACTTCTTCCGCAGTGTTGGCACCGATAACCGGCCTTGTGCACCGCAAATATGTGGTCGCGGAGGGCTGCCTTACTGGAGAATATGGAATCGCAGCATTGAAGTAGCTTGCCACAGTCTCTGTGCATGGTACCCAAATGTCGTTTAAGGTTGTTCTTGCGATCTGTCGCGTATTTGCACTGGGGACATTGGAAGCATTTCTTACCCTCTGTCAGAAGGTACGGCTGACTATGTTTCGCCAGCATTGTGGAAGGGGTTGAATGGAATTTTGTCTCGTTCTGGGAGTCCGATTTCTGATTTCTTGCGTCTTTCCAGGGGATCAGCTGGTTGCATTTTTCCAGGTTGGTATTGACCGCTCCATGATTGACAACGTTGGAAGATAATGTCGGTGGCTCCAGTAGGAAGTTGCCTGAACTTTGGACTTTGTCTCTCTTTTCCATTCTCTCGGCGAGTCCACTGTATCTTGGATATTCCTGGATATTCTGATTGTACAGCCAAAATCCTTTGGGCGTGTTTTCCAGAAGGTTTTTCCACGCTTGGAAGTAGATTCCTCCGTTTTTGTCTCGATTGAGAAGCATTTCTTAACTTTTTTTTTTTTTTTTGAGATTCTATTTCTCGAAATCTTTATTAATTAGCGGCAGAGTTGGAACTAAAATGGAAGCGGTTCTTTGCGTTTGTCTCAGAAACAATTCAGATTCAACTCCTCCCGAATCCGATGATGCCGAGGAGAGAGATTCCGGCTCTTTAAATAGTTCGGCTTCTCAGTCAATCGGCCTCGCACAATACTAGTGACACGGTCTTATTAGCCGTGCATTCGTATGGCACCGGATGACTTCCACTCGTCATACATGACGGGCGCAATCGTAAAAAATGGCCTTTTGAGCAAATCAATTGACGAGGTACTCAGATGTTTACGTCTGTTTAGTTCCGGTCGATTTTTTGTCGATTTTAAAGCTTAGTTGGAAAATATTGATGAACGTCGATAATGACTTTTGTCTGAACACTGCTTAAGAATCAATGCGCTTTACATGGAAACTTTTTTTGTTCAAATTTCACATTAAATAATTTATTTCTTGCTTTATTCTCTCGTAATTAGCAAGCCTCCTTTCAAGGCCACTTCCACTCGGCTTTCGTACCAGTACATCATCAGTCATGCGTTCCTACAACTCTGAAGTACAGGAAACCAGGCAAGGAACACTTGTCGATCCTAATTGATGGATTCCACGTGAAACAGTCATCACACGGCCTAAGTACGCGAGGCGCTTCGGGGCCCTTGTGCCCAGTGGAGCGTTTGCGCTTCCCAGCGAGGAAATGCGCATGATTTCACAAGTTGAACGCCTCTCCTCTCCGACTGTAAGCCTCTGTCTGATCTTACAGCTCTCATCGCCACGACTTTGCCACTGGAGTGAGCCGACACCAATCGTCACTCTATAATTTCACAACTGATTTTTCCATTTAAAAAACCTTTGTCGAGTGTCGGCTTTCGTCAAAACACTACTTACCTCTAGCCGTCTCCATTCATGGAAAGTGGCAATTATCGCATCCCGTCCTCACGACAAAAATCGGTCACTCTTTCGAGACTGGTGTCGTCTGTAATTAGACGAGAGTTATGGGTTCATAAGCTAATGAGCAGTATCTCCCTGAGCGCTAATCCAATAAAGAGAATTTCTCCCGGGCCAGTTTTACTTTTGTGTGCGCGCGTGTCCATTGTTCGAACGGTTGCATGTCAGAGCTGGAACTATTTAATTGCCTAACATCCTCTAACAATATACGGCCAATAAAATAAAAATTTTAGACGGAATAAGAGGGGAAATATTATGGGAGAAATTAATGTTTATTATTTTGTTTCGCAGTTTCATGTTTGCGTTTGTGTCTAATCGTTGAAATTTATTTACGTTGAATTTCTTTAAATGCTAGCTTATGGCTGAATTCAGATTTTGGAGAATAAATTATTATTAAGAAATGTCAATATTCTTGGTTTTATAACCAAATTTAATTCATTTTTTGTTCATTAATTCTATATATTATTTGCAATTTTCCAAAGAGAAATCAAACTATTTTATTGATTTTAACGGCCCTTTTAAAATTAATTCTTTACAATCCCCTGAATAGATCACAAAAATAAAGCATCGATCACATTTCCTTCAAAACTTCGTCTGGCCACTTGTTCTAAACACCTAGAAAATCTGCCACACAGTGACACGAAAGATATATGGGTCAGCCAACCCTTGGCTGTCTTGCCCTCTCAGTATGGGGTACCCGTAACACGATCCCTAAGTTCATTGGTGGTCGTCCGTTTGCAATGTGCGGCCTTGAACGGACATCCTGAACATGGCAGGTATAGTGGTCAATTGAAAGTAATTAAGGTTTTAATGAGCTGAATGTCAGGGTCGGTATTATATAACAGGTTGATTGATTGATTGATTCAAGTGAATAATTATTTACCAATTATTTCGAATAAGCCTTTTTTTCTATAAATCTTCAATGTAGTATTTTCTTCGTAATTGTTGTTATTATTATCAGCGTGCTTAATGTTATTATTATGCTATCATTAATATCAAAAAAAATATTTTTTTACACGTTTATTATTATTATTATTATTATCATCACTATCACATTGTTATTATAACAGCGCATTTGCGCGTCCATGTTATCAACCTTCTCATATCGACGTCTAGTGATTGTAGCGTAAAACAACACCTTATTTACTATTTGTCTCCACCATTCGAACGCAAACCACCCAAGTAACCACCACCCCGTAAATGGAGGATTTTTGGGGCATAAATCATTCCACCCTTATGCCTAGCTCTGAGCATTTGGCAGCAGCGGATGGCGAAATATCGTCTGGTCCTCCAAATGACTTTCTTCCCGCTATCTGTGTATTTATCAGAAGTCGGTTTGCCATCGACTTTTTATGACGGCTGATCTTGGAATTGGTTTTGGCGCTTTCTAGTCTTTGCGAGAGTAATGTAGAATATTATATTAGTATTAACTAATTTTTTTACATTTTATTTAATTACTTATTTATTTGGGATTGTTTTGTATTAATTCATTTCGTTTGAAACAATATAGCTAGTGATTTATTTAATTCTTAGAAATGTCGGTTAGACAAATGATTAAATGATTAGAATGTGCCTTCACATCCTATTCGGATGAAGCATAATTAAGGTCGGCGAAATATCAAGAAACCCGCGCACGACTTGATGTGACCATTTTTTTTTGCTTCTAACCCAAAGTCAGGGTGGAGTAGAGTGGGTACAAGGTCTGGGTCGATGGCAGGGTAAATTATTGGAATAATTACTGGGGAATTATTTTTATTTTTGTTTACAGTCGTTGTCGATTGATAGAATACGCAAGCGAAAACGAACGAACGTAATGACAAGACAACGCGCAACACTTCACCGACAAGACAGCAACTTGTCAGAAATGTTTGCCAACAAATCTCCTTGTTGAAAATAACCTCGATAGCCACCTGGCGACGGAGTTGTTTTTCGACACGATTCAAACCGACCAGTCATTGTGATCAATTGTTTCGTATTATGTTTGTAAACATTTCAGCTTTTTAACGATTTATTTGCAACGATTATTGTATGTTTGTATATGATTATATGTGTGTGTGTGTGTATGTATTAAATATTTAATTATACATTTAAGTATATGTATTTAAACGAGAATTATAATGTTAATAAAAAAATTATTATAATGTAATAATCTGCATGAGTGTGTATATTTATACGTGTGTGCTATTGAGACTATTGTTTGGTGTTGTTGCAGTATTTTTGTTTCTTTGGTCGCGTGTTTCTAAGATTGTGGAGGCATTTTTTTTTTAAAAAATGTTTTCAATAGTAAAATATTAGCATCGCTTACTTAATAATATATTATTATTATTATTTATTATTATTATTATTATTATTATTATTATTATTATTATTATTATATTATTATTATTATATTATTATTATTATTATTATTATTA
Organism: Whitmania pigra; assembly: GCA_021613335.1. Classification (NCBI taxonomy): domain Eukaryota; kingdom Metazoa; phylum Annelida; class Clitellata; order Hirudinida; family Haemopidae; genus Whitmania; species Whitmania pigra. The sequence continues at coordinate 1,932,726 of JAJTWR010000275.1, read as the reverse complement.
TTATTATTATTATTATTATTATTATTATTATATTATTATTATATTATTATTATTATTATTATTATTATTATATTATTATTATTATTATTATTATTATTCTTATTATTATTATTCTTATTATTATTATATTATTATTATTATTATTATTATATTATATTATTATTATTATTATTATTATTATTATTATTATTATTATTATTATTATTATTATTATTATTATTATTCTTATTATTATTATATTATTATTATTATTATTATTATTATTATTATTATTATTATATTATTATTATTCTTATTATTATTATTATTATTTATTATTATTATTATTTATTATTATTATATTATTATTATTATTATTATTATTATATTATTATTATTATTATTATTATTATTATTATTATTATTATTATTATTATTATTAATTAATTAATTAACTATTAACTATGACGATAAATAACTTTTAACGTCCGTAATAACAATGTTATCCACATCAACAAGAATCACAACAACAACAACAACAACAACGGCAACGGCAACATTAACAACAAATGGACGAAGAAGCATTGCATTTATAAATCGTCTCAGCGTGATGAAATTGATTCTCATTAGGTAAGCTAATCCAGGTTGTTGTTCACGGTTTCATGGTTTTTCGACGATTTTGAAGTCCGCGGGAGTTTGTGCTCGAAGAGGGAATGGAGTTTTGAGAGTGGATTAGTAACAATAACATTACAATTTACTATGATGATGATGGTGATGATGATTATGATGATAATAATAATAATAATAATAATAATAATAATAATATAATAATAATAATAATAATAATAATAATAATTAATATTATAATAATAATAATAATAATTAATATAATAATAATAATAATTAATAATTAATATTATTGTTATATTATAATAATAATAATTAATATTATAATAATAATAATAATAATATAATTAATATAATAATTAATAATTAATATTATTGTTATTATTATTATAATTAATATTATTGTTATAATAATAATTAATTTTATTGTTATTATTATTATTTTTAATAAAATTAATTTTTTCGTCGGTTCCGCAAATGACGCATGAAACAAATGTATTTCCATGCAAACATTATAATGCTTACTACTAATATTAAATTATGTTTTATTCGTTATAATCATCAAAAACGATATCAAATGATCAATACAATCAACAAACAAATACAGTTCTTTATTGACAGCAATAACAATAACCAACTCGTTGACACTTGTCTTCAAATATTTATTCAATTAATATTTAAAAAATATGTTTTGAATAATATTTCATCGAATTTTAATATTCACTTTTATTTACGACCTCATTATGTCACATTCCAATGGCGCAAAAAGGGACAAACACAACTGCCAATAGCTCATGACCCAATCCAGGTGAAATTCTGCAAAGGTTAAGCTAAGGTTTGCCACCCTAGCCCATACCCGTGCCACTTACTTCTTGAGGGGTCGAATTGAAGTTCACAATGGTGTTTGTTGACAGAAACGCTAACAAATTTCAAAAGTCGTATTTTTTCAGCTGTTTCTGTTCACTGGTTTGACAGAATGAGTTGCTAACAATTGCTTTTTTCATTGCTTGTAAATCATCGGAGAGATTTTTTTAAAACTCGATCTAATCATTCTCTATTGTTGCTGTGCCGTTGTGTTTGTTTTTAATTAATTTATAAATTTATAAATGAATTGTAGTTTTTAAGTGAGTGGAATGGTTGCAAAGGTTACTCTTTGAAATAATTATTTTTGAAATAATTATTTATTTTTGAAATAACTATTTAGCTATAAAATCTAGTTTTAACTCTTTTTGCAATGAGAAAAGCAGTTAAAGTTAATTTATCATGCATTGAATTTAAAGTACTGAAGTAAAGAATCAGATCAATCACTAGCAATAAATATCAATCAATATTAATCACCATCAATCAATCAATATCAATCACCATCGGTCGTTATCAATCGGAAATTTTTACGTCTGAAAATATTAACCTATTAAAATAGAATACATCAAAGTCGCTATATGATGGTTTGTTTGTGCATTCCGTGCAAAAAGAAGAAGAAGCTACAATAAAATCATAATTAATAGGCTATCATTAAGTAGTTCTCTACTTAAAAATAATTTTCTATGTTTTAAAGTGCTTGAAAAACAATCTTTAATCTTAAAATGAAACCTGTTTTTCTTTAACCTCAGCATAAACTCTAAACTGCAATTACAATATCAGGATGATGGAAGTATTTGTCTGTTTTTCCGCTAATCAAACGTAATTGACTATAATGATAAATTGCAGTGCAATGTTATTTTTTAATTAATTTCCTAAAGACGAAATAAAATTTAAAACAAAAAATAATTATAATTAGTTATCAGTGAAGTCGAGTTATTACAATGAGTACAAAAGAATTAACACACTACTAATCGTATGCAACAACAAAATCTTTTGCTTCGCTTGATCCTTTTAGTAACAACAACAACAACATACAAGCAATCAACAACAACAACAACAACAACATACAAGCAATCAACAACAACAACAACAGCAAACAGGCAAACAACAACTACCTAAGGGTAGTATTAATAGTTGTAATAGTAATTATAATAGGTTTAGAAATTATAATCAAGTTCGACTATAATTTTGTAATTATAACTGACTTAATATCTAATTAGTATTCAGTAAGTGTAATTATAGTATTACTCCATGGAATAATGGTTATCGATTATTGTCGTCGTTATCATCACCATTATAAATTTCATTGCCGTTGTCATCGTCGTCATCATCACCCTCATCATTATTATCATCCTCATCTTGACCGCCAGCATCATCGTCATTATCATCATCGCCGTCATCATCATTACCATCACGATTACCATCATCACCATCATAATCATCATCATCATCATCATCATCTTGACCACCATCGTTCACCATTGATGTTGATGAGTAACTTATGTTGGTATCACATTAGGTGTTGGCCATATTTTTCTTCATCCTGTGCTGTTGTGCGTTTGTCGACACCTTCGTTTCATTATCGTATCGATTCACTACAACTCAGTTATCGCTTATCACGAGCAGCAGTGATGATGATGATGATGACGACGATAAAATTATGAGAGTGATGATGATCTCGAGCAATTGTGGACACGTCGCAAACTACTGTTTAGGTGTTATTATTATTATTATTATTATTATTATTATTTATTTAATTTTTTATTTTTTACTTTTTTTATGTCTGGTATGCAAATCAGCTCAGAGGGTTGGTATTCCGGCGAGCGAGAAAAGCAACAGTCATGAAATGGCGGCTTACAACACCACAAGGCGCTATATAAATGATCTAAGCGCCCCTGACGCTTATGGCGCTATAAAAATTATACACAGAATGCGCTATACAAATTTATTTACGATCTATAATCTATCAATAATTTTCTCTCTCCTGATTGTCAGGATAGATTCATGTTAGCTCGACCAACCCGAAGTATGTCGTGCGCGCGAAAATTACTGGGACAGCGGCAAAGTGCGAGGTGTAAACATTTCAAAGGCCCGAGTATCATTTTGCGACGACCAACAAATCGGCCGTCAACTGCAACAACGACAGCTTGTAGTTAAGTCGACTTGTCAAGCAATAACAGGTTCTTCGTTTATAATTAAACCGTGAAAGCATTTTCTTAATTATAAGTCGAATCTGGAATTGAAAAATACCCAGGTTGGAATAACCCAGTAATCAATCAATCAATCAATCAATCTATCAGTCCACAAGCGGTTGGTGATTGTTGCTGACTTCATTCGATCGTAAACATACCAATCAACAATTCCAAACATAGCAGAGTTGAAATCGACATTCAATCGATCTACAACAAGCGATTGATTTCAATCATCCTCATGCCGAATCAATCGAGCAAAAACTTCATGACAGCTCGATAACAAACTGCCGACCTCGCTTTGAAATTGTCTCTTCCACAGGCACTAAGCCTAAGTGGTAATATTGCCTTCAACAAATTGTTAATTTGCGTGGAATGGCGCCTGACACAAGCTCCCTAATTACGCATCCATGGCAACGAGATGAGAGTCATTTGCCTCGGTCTCTATCCTGGTTCGATTGTGGTTCTTGAATGGTTTTGTGTGTAATATTTTTGTTTAAAAGACGTAATTATTTTTTTTTTTTGTTAGTTTAGGACTGTGTTTAGGCGGTGATTACGCAGCCATGATCGATATTTTCATATTGCATATTGGATAAGATGATATTTTTATCGTTTTATTATTGTTGTTTTTATTATTATCTGTATTTATATCATCCGAATCTAATTATTAGTGTTATTATCATCATTGTTATTATTATTATTGATATTATTAATATTATTAATATTATTGTTATTATTATTATTATTTTTATTAATATTATTATTATTATTATTATTGTCGTTATTATTATTATTTATAATATTTTAAAATTGTATTTAATAAAATTATCGTAATAATAAAGTTTTGTTTGACAAGAAAAAATATGTCGAATTTACGCATCGCTACATCATTTTCATCAAATTCGTTTATAAATGATCTTTAATGAATTTTTAATAAAATTAACAAGATATTATGCGCTTATGTAAAACCTGAAAATGGTTACTATTGTTATTACAATTATTATCATCATTATCATCGTCAATACCTAAGAAATTATACAACCGAGCAGCCTTATGACCTCTAGTCCGGGGAAAAACCGCAATGCATTCACTGTTGTCAGTTGTCCCTGAGGCAGGCTGCCCCTCACAAGAAAACCCAGAAATTGTTCAATCTGTATTAGGATTTTGACCTCCACAAATTTTGACCGCCAAAAACAGACACGACCAATAAAGGTAATAAGACTAAGATCTGGTTGCGAATTGCATTCAGTATAACGAGAGATTTTCATAACCTCTCGACGTCCAATTGGTCGGAATCGTCCTTGACTTTGTAGTCTGTGTCTGTGGTCATCGAATCACAAGCCGTTGAGGCGTTTACCCTCCTTGTTGAGGATCGCATCTTCAGCAGTTCTTTTCTTTTTTCCCAATCGGATGAAATGACGTCGACCAACCTGAAGATGAGTGGAGACTCCAGAACTCCAGTTTTCTCTTCCGGTTCTTCTGAGATGTCGGCAGAAGTTGAAGACGGAGTGGCGAGATCAGGATCGAGGACGGGCTTTGTGGTGTCGTTTCTACTGCTCCTATCAAAAGGATTGTAGATAATTTCTGGAGTTGAAATGTCAGGCAAGTCTAATTTTTTGCTCCCAACATTCATCACTGCTCTTGGAAGATTGAAACTACTTTGAAGTGCTGCCCGACCCGAGGAGCCATGGAAAACGTCGTTTGGCGTGGACAAACGGTGACGAGCGTAAGTATCGCCTGCGTTGAAGTTGCCTTGGAATGAAGACACGACAAACGAAGGATGACTGGAGTCGTGATAAAAAACTCTCGACGATTTAAAGAAGGTGTTGACATGGGAACGGAGTGGTCTGAAAGCCGATGGAGCGACCGCATTTGGGTGAAAGCGGTGAGGAAACTCAGGCCTTCCGTCCGTAGGATCACCGGAATGACCAAAATGTCTGGTAATACTGTATGTCAAGTGTTCTTCTGCATGGACCTGAGGAAGGGAATGTTTCACAAGCGAGGGCAGAACGTTGTCTGGAAATTCCTTTCCGTCTCCGTCGATGTCGACATCGGAAGACGATTCGGTGCAGGTGTCGGATGCTGCTCCAACTTTGGGAAAAACGCCTCCATCGTCGCTGAAGTTCTGACGGAGAGTTTCGTTTGATGGCGACAGAGATTCCGAGGTTTTGTCGATTCGTTCGTGTATCTTTCTGTGCCTGTCGAGGTTGCTCTTGTGGCTCGTCGCGTAATCGCAGAGGTCGCACGAGAAGTCCTTGCGTCCGCTGTGAACTGCAAGGTGCCTTTTGAGCAGTGCCTTCCTGCAGAAGTTTCTGCTGCAGTAGCGACAGGAATAACCGGCGTTGTGGAAGACAATCACGTGGTCTCGAAGAGCCGCCTTGCTGTTGAAAACCAGTCCGCAACACTCCAGAGTCCTGTCGCACTTCCGGTGCATGGTGATCACGTGTCGTTTCAAGTTATTCTTCCGATCGGTCAGATAGCGACAGTACGGACAAGTGAAGAGTCGTTTGTTTAGTACATTAGGGTACGTGACCGAACCGAGCGCGTCGTCTGACGTCAGCGATAATCGAGCGTCATCGTTGACGTGACTAGCGCGAGCTAAATAAGGCAATGAATTGGCCCCGTGGGAATGACTGCACAAAAAATCTATTGACTTTCGTTCGTAGCTTCTCTCTGCGAGAAAGTCTTGCGCAATCGCTTTAACCTCGTAATGTCTGCTAGCTCCACATGGAAAGGATACGCCGGGGCTATCATCGAATTCTGTGCTAGCCTTGGACGACACGAAATGACGATTGTGCTGTGAAAAAACTTCACTCGAAGAAATCAACTCCGCGTTCAGCCACGGTTTGAAGAGCAGAGAAGCGGATCGATCCTCTTGCTCCAGATGCAGTGTTCTCGACTGTGACTCTTCTGACGATCTTCTGACGTCTGTCAATTCGCTGACAGTCATAAAACCAGTCAAGGCAGCCATCTTGTCAGTAATCCCATAGAAACGAACATCCCACTGGTAAGCGGCTCAATGAATATTATATCGACATCGACGATGCAAACAACAACAACAACAACAGACAAACAAAACTCGACCTAAAACATTCCTTTAGCGACGCACCAGTGATTTCCGTTTCGTGGTTTCGAACGCCTCGTATGATCGAATTGGCGGAGTCGTTTTTTTTCCATAAGTGATTAAATTTTAAACGTTTTTCTATTTAATGCCCCGAGCAACCTATTCAGCTCACTCCGGTGCTGTCGATCAAGCATTAACTCCTCCCTTGATCTCAATTGCCACGATGTAATTGGACGACCACGGCTGCGAGAGGACCAATGCGGGAGCGTCGATAAAACGTTCAATACCTGGGGGTGCTCGCAAAAATCAATTTTGCGCGCGATGTCCGAAGCGCGTGCAATCAGCGAATTACGCGGAACGAGGAACGCTTCTCTTTTGCGAGTTTTTGAGAAGACAAAAAAGAAAATGAAAATCTTTTTTTTATTATTAGTGCGGAAACGATCATGACATCGTCTGTCAGAAGGTCATGGTCGTTTCAGACGAGTGGATTGGACAGGGTGAACGATTCGGTGGTTTTCCCTCGCAGATCAATTCTTATCGAACACCGAATGGTCGCATGTGATCACTAAGAGCCGAAATGAAGACGATAAGTTTCATTTTAAAGATTACTAAATCTACTCCGCAGTGGATTAGCCCCTTTATGCTTCTCCAAGAGATGAATACAACGTCATCGGGGTTCAATTCCTGGATGCAGCCGTACGAATCAGTATGGAACGGAACGGGGAGCATAAAATTAACCAGCAGGGCATCTGAGGCTAGGTACAAGCAGCGTGCATTCGTCGAGTGAATGAAGACATGAGGACAACGGCCGTAACAAGAAACGAGATCGTTTTCTGCCCTCGGGCGCCAATGCTTTCGAGACACGAGTTTCCATGCTCCGCGTCATCCATGTCTTTCCACTGGATTTGGTTTTACTCGAAACGTCAATTACGTGAGTGTTAATCATCTCTGTAGATGACGCCGGAATATTGTTATCGACTTAATTTTCGTAAGTTTATTATTTCAAGTTGTTGAAACTTGTGACTTATTTATTTAAAATATGTTAAGAACATAAAGTACCTTCCATGTTCCATGTTGCTAGGTTTATGACCTTAACCAAATCTTAACCTATGACATCGACCTAAATGACAATTCCAAAATGACATACCGTCACCTCCGCGCTAATCTCTGATGAAAACTCTAACAATTAAATCAAATAATTTTTAAGTAAAGTAATAATTAATTAAATAAAAATTAATTAAATCAATTAATGAGTTGATGTCATACAAATACATCAACAACACAATCTGCTATGCTCGATAAATCTCCACGGGGTTAAATAGGGCCATTTGTCGTCTAGACGTTTAGAGGTTTAAAACTAATTCCTAGACATCAGTGAAGATACGATTGCGAGAAAGCAGTCGTCTTAGTCATAAATGTTTTTTTACGACTCAGACGAGGTGAAGAAGTGCTAATAAGTCGCAACCTTGAGATGAATGAGATGGGTTTTGACGTGAAACCCTTAGTCGACTGCCAAACAGGGACGTCATTTGGGGGGAAGGTCGTTCCCTCAAGTTGAGCGAGGGTTTGTTCCCCATGGAAAAAGCTGGAATGACGTCCCTGCTGCCAAACAGTACCGGAAGGCAAATGATTTAATACAGCCACTAAGACGATCACAACACCAACCATAACAACCACACAGCCATACCAATCACACATCCACACAACCATACCAACCACACATCCACAACAACCACACAACCATACCAACCACACATCCACACCAATCACACATCCAGACAGACCACCGACGGCTACCCGTAACACAGAACGGCATCATTATCATCGCAAGTGGTTTCCAACGTCGCGAGTAATTTCGTAGGCACGTACAGATAATCAATCGAAAGCAATCGAACGACGCGCTGTTTACAATTGAGGACTAGAAGTACGCGCTACTTTCCTTTCTGCTGAATAAAGTTATGGACTTAAAAGTACTTACTAGAGAAGTAAAAAATAAAGTAATACAATTATGAACTTAAAAGTACTTACTAGAGAAGTAAAAAATAAAGTAATACAATTATGAACTTGAAAGTGCTACAGAAGTTTAAAAAAGAAGTATTAGAGTTAAGGACTTAAAAGCACGTACTTACAGAGGTTAAAAGAAGTAATGTGTTTAAAAGTAAATAAAACTAAAATAACAAAAATTAAAGTGGACGATTTAGGGGGGCACAGCTACTAAATTTTTCGTCTAAAGTCTTAAATTATTGACATAAAATAAAAATAAAATTAGAATTTATTTTCTTTAGATTTTAACAATTAAGCGGGAGCCACGACTCTCTTCTCGTCTTAAATCCGCCACCGGCAACTTGGAGGCTACTACTGTAGGGTACCCGGGCGTCCCAAGGTTCGCACCGGGTTTCTTTTTAATAAGCAATATCGACCGGCGATACACTCGTCTGTTCAGAAGGGTCTCGTCTCAGGTAAATGAAAATATGAAAAAAGATCGCTAACCGAAAGTAGTCTGACGAACGATAATCGATCAAAAAAAAAATATGCTTACGAGATATGACTGATATCCAATCTGTTATCGCTGTTAAGCGGTTGGCTTTGAGGACTTAATGATTAATAATAATTATAATTTATAATAATATAGTAGTAATGTAAGTAATAAGTAATACATATTTTAGTGAAATTATTTCTGACTGGATGAATGGATATTATAAAATTTTATTTCTCAGACCCATATCAGCATTCCACACTGCCCAATAGAGTAAATCCAAAAATGCATAATTAATATATATATAATAATATAATGTATAATAATTGTTTCCTGGCATTTAAAATCAACTTAATTTTGCCAACATTTGTCAAAAATAATTTTGTCAAACTATTATCATTAATAGTAATAATTTAATTAAATAATCAATGATAATCTATTACAACATTATAATCATTACATTATAAACATTGTCAAGTTATTAAAAGCGCCACACATATCGAGATCCTTTCCCGATTTCCACATTCAAAGTTGAACCACTCATAAAGAGGCAAAATGACGGAACCAGTGGGTTACAAGGGACCACTTTTAGGCCATTCTGACAGGTTATTGAACTTCAGAAAATTCTTAGATTGCATAATTTGGGAGAATAAATCATTCCTTTGTATTTCATGTCATGTTAATTTTCAGAATTATTAATAAACCTGTTATCCCAATTTTACCATTACTCCTTTCAAATAATTTAAATTAATTATGCAGCATTATCAATAAATTTGTTAGCCCCGCTTTTGGTATTAATCCTTTCAATTAACTGCTCTCAAGTCATTTTAATTAGGATTATGTTTTCTTTATTATATATTTTATATAACCTGGTAATAAATACAATAGCTAACAAGAGAAATATTAGTACGATGAAACAAATTCATTGATTCGTCCAACAATTTCTATTAAAAAAAAAAAACACTATATATTTAGGCTGCCACTGGCATGTCAAACTAAAAAATGACTGGAAACTGGGAAATGTCACAAAATGCAACAGGCTCTAAGACAGGCCTTGTCGAATAATTAAACAATACAACGAGTCAACTTATTCATCATCCGTGGAAGCTATTGAACGGGAGATTCTGCTGGCCCTGCCTATGCTGCTGCTGTTGCTGCATCAGGAGCTGTTGTCTCAGGAGTCTCTGCTGATGAAAAAGATAAATTCGTTCAATACCTGGAGTCTTCTCTTGCCTAAAAAGCTGCTCATGCTACGAAACATGCAGAATCGAAACTTTTTAATTTAAAAGTACGTCCAACATGTTTGCTTATCAATAAAACCAGGTGCATCGAGTCGACCGACCTGTTGGTGAGGGGCTTGCATGGCCGCAGAAGCAGCGAAGTTCGAGGGCTGCGACGGATTGGCCGTCCCTCTGATCATCTGACCGTATCCTGGCAATCCCCCACTTCCGCCAGTCATGTTTCCATATCTAGAAAAGTAAATTTAATTTCAAATGTATGATGGACAACGGACATCATAGTCACACAATATCTGAAGAATAATCACTGTTGGTTTGTATCTGACATACCCATGCTTTTTGACATAATTCGTGTGATGAATAATTTCCAAAATTAGTTTTAAGACATTTTTAGATAAGCCAATTAAAAATTTAAAATTGATGAGAAAATATTACAAGTGCTGTATGACATTAATGATGATGACGATAATAATAATAATAATAATAATAATAATAATAATAATAATAATAATAATATAACTAATAATTTAATTCTAATTACCTTGATGATGCTTGCTGGGGGTATTGACCAGGAGGACCCTGTCCAGAAACAGCATACCCAACACTAGTGCCCTGTTGCTGATAGGTTTGATTCATCATGCCCTGTGCTGCTGGCTCCATTTGAGTGGGCATGGCTTGCGAGGCATAGCCCGGATAACCGACTGCTGGAACGGTTGAGTTGGGAAAAAAAGGAGTTAGCGAATTTGTAGGAGTTGGGAGATTGTTGTAAAGTAAAAAATGTAACTAAAGTAAGACATGTTGTATATTTATTGTATGTTGAATATTTAGAATAATCTTGAAATTATATGGTCGTGTATCATGATATGCTAGGACTGAACAAGATATTAATTATTAATAGACGTTCATAATTATAGTGCATAAGTAAGTATAATTAGCTATCCCTTGTCCCTATTATATTAGGCTTTCATTACCTGACTCATCAAAGTTATATTAATAGTTATCATAGTAATGGTTGTATATTAATAATAGTAGTTAAAATCATATCATAGTTTCTGTCATTGTTTTTGACAAACTACAATTCCTTTCTAAGTTATTATTAAGCTATTTAATTAATAAATTATTATTATCATTAACATTTCTATTCTATTCATCTATTCATCATTATTAATGTTATTATTAATTGCACTTAATGACTAGCTAGTCCTGACTATTAAAATTAACAACACACAACCATTTCTCATTTTCATTAAGTCTCCATAATAATGCAATGTGTGGGCCCTTGAAACACAAGAAACTAAAATGAAACAAAACATCAGTGAAAGGAAGGGTTTTAAACATTTAGTCATTTCGAAAAGTCCGAATTCGTCCATTCCTTTTCTAGGTCAAACATGCTCGGAGTCAATAGGAACACAGACAACCGGGTTAAAATATGACAATTCGTTAACTAATAATCACTAATAGATGCTGACTGATGCATACAGATATCGAGTAACTCGCATAAATAATAATCCATCCGATCAGAAAGCTAAGAGGTAAAGCAACACCGACAAAACATCTAACGACGAAACACCTAACTGATCCGCAGCTAAGTAACACCAATCGAGTCCTACCTTGAGAGGGCTGTGCAGCAAAATGCTGAGCACCCATGGGCGCTCCGGCAGGCTGCTGGCCCGGCTGTTGGGCAAAGATGGCTGCTGCCCTGGCATCAATATTAAGTCTTGCCCCTCTGGCCATGCCTCCCCTCGGCCTCACCCAACCGACGTTCTGGGGCTGCTGGGCCTGAGCAGGAACGCCGGGGGTGGCAATGAAGGCCTGTTGCTGTTGTTGTTGCATGGGGTGTCTGGTTTTGAGTACGTTGTTCAACATCTGGCGGGGATTAGGCACGGCTCCTGCAGGGTAAGCTCGCCCCGCGTTGGCTCCTGGTGGGCAAAAAAATAAATTCGCAAATATTGAACAGTGTTTTTGTTGAAAATACGACGACGACGGCGAGAGGTCATACGCTGACGAGAAAATCGAAGCTCGTTATTGTTCATCGAGTCAGGATTATGAGTACGTAACTAATACTGTTATTACGAAATTGATGATGATGATGGCAATAATAATAACAACAACAACAATAATAATAATAATAATAATAGTGATCATCATCATCTCCTCAGGAGATTTTTCAATAAAACTTCTAAGCATGATAAAACATTGAAATTTCTAAGATGCATAGAATCTTGACATCCTGCCAGGAGCATGATGATGATGAAATACCACCATTATTTATTGTTTGATAGCTTCCAAATAACGCAACAAAAAAACAACCACAAAAGTAAAAGGTATTACCTGGTGGCATTTGTGATGGGTATGGTTGGCCATTGTACCAGTTTTGTACGGGTACTGTCGAAGGGTACATCTCGGGCCTGTTAAAGCCCATTGCAGGGTTTGGCATTCCACCCTGAAAAAAGGTAACGTCGTGGTTCTGACAATGTACATAATTGACAAGAAACTCGATAATAACTTTTTTAACCTAAAATTATCTTTCATGTATTGACTTACTATTACTAAAATATTAATACTATTATTATATTTTTAGTTCATTAACATAATTTTTCTATTTATTCCTTCCCCACAAACACCATGGCTACTTAAAGCACCCTTTCGACACCCACCGGTTGCATGTAGTGGGGTGGTTGAGCCATGACTGGCCTGTTCTGCGGCTGCTTCTTGTTGGTTCGATTTCTGCCGGTCTTCTTGGCCTTCGAGGTCTCGGGTTTGGCCTCGAACATCTGCTCCATGGGCTTCAATTCCTGCTGAAGACAGCCCAGTTATGGTTGAGTTTAAAAAGTTAAAGAAACCTTCATCACTAGACATATGGGTAAATAGAGTGAATATAGTTTGGACTCACGACAGGTTTTTCAGGGGGCTGCTCCATCTCCTCGGGAGGGAGAACTGGTGGCTCGAGGTAGTAACTCTCTGGCTTCTTGACAGAGTGGGTGTGGTAGAGGAGAAGCCTGCATTTTAATTAAACTAATGAAATTAAACTTAATTAAACTAATTTAATTAGTTTAAGTTTAACGAATTAAATTAGTTTAAGTTTAACTAATTAAATTAACTAATTAAGCATATCTCAACTGCCATTAAATGTGCAACATAATATGACTGTTAAGTTTGAAATAGAAAAATACATAAAAATACATAAGCTGAAAGTAAAATCTTAACCAATTTGATTACCTATGCTGCTCCTCGTACTTGAGCACCTTCTTCTCCTTGCGGACAGCACCAAACCACGAGAGGTTTAGGGGAGCAGGGTTCCTCTGGTTCTCCATGATCTCCCATGGACTGACCCGCTCCTTTCGGGTCACCTGAAGGCTCTGAATTCGTTCAATTAATTAATTCGGAAATTAACGACATGCCGATTCACACGGTCATTCAGAGCACCCAGTTTTGGTTTCTGAGTTCAGAAGCATTTCATACGAGACATTTTTTTGCTGATTAATGGCAGAATATTGTTAATGATCACTATGGTGACTAACAATTAATTAATTAATTGATTAAATAAATCAACCAAGATACCTTTGAGTAGCAACTCATGATGCTCTTAAACTAAGCACATGACGTATCACACAGTTTAACGAACTCAAAGCAATGCAAAAAGCCACCACAGAGACAATATACAATATACAACATACCTGTCCTCTGTCGTGGTCGTTGGATTTCTGAGACTTTGGATCGGACGACAGCAGAGGTTCACTGACGATGATCTCGCAGTAGACCTTCGGGATGAGAAGAACTTGCCTTAAGAGGTCTATCGAGGGGGACTTCTTTTCCCCAAGTTCTTTCTGGAAACGATGGAATTTATCCATTTGATCGTAATTAAAGCATATCTTATTTTTGTTATATAAATGAGTCCAATTTAAATAGATGTAGTTGACATGGTGAAATTAAGATGATTCAAAGACAATAAAAATAATAATAATTAAACATCACTGATCATTTTTAAAGGATAAAAAATAAATTTTTTAATTTTAAAAATAAAAGTATTTCTTAAATCACAATCATTTCCATTTCACTGCAAGCAAGTGTCCAATTTAATTATGGAACAATTAAAAATCAACAACTTCCCAATCCGTCTTTTTTAAATAACTCCTCCCACTAAATTTCAAATAGCCAATCACAAAGCAACTCCAACCTTAAGTTTCCTCATGAGGTTCTGGTAGAACTTCTTTCCTTCCTCCGTTTTGTCGCTGTTGTCGTGTGCCAACGTGCCGTTTATGAGTACGGCCAGCATGTCGATGACGGTCGTCAACAGCTCCCTGTTTAATATTCATTATTATTGCAGACATATTCTGCTGCTGGTTAGAAATGCCTTAATATTTTAATAGTATATTTAAAGAGTGTATTTAAATGTATTATAAAAATTACACCTAAATTGTATCTATATCTATATTATAAATATTAAAGCCTTCATCGTAAAAGTTATGTTAGTTAGCAAAATAATTAATTAACCATAGACACATGGTTAGTAGGACATAAAAGAGCTGCCAACCCATTGCTCTGAATGTCGACCACACCACAGCAGACGAGTTGTACCAGGAGAATGCACCAATCCTGGACCAGGTTGTTGTTCCTCTGAATCGTGTCAAACATGCTCCCGACCTATCGGATGCAAGCGGGTCAGCGAATAAGAAATTATCGTCGAGCAATTCTTTTACTTTGGCATTGCTAACCAAGCATGCATCATGAAATTTGATAAGTATTAAATTAATTATTATTAATAATAATAGAAAATCTTTACCAACCAAACTGAGTCTGAGCTGTAGGGCTTCCTGCATCATAAACTGTAGGATTTCATCACTGGGCACCACCCTCTCTTGCTGCTTCCATGAATATTTACACTTGTTAACTCATCCATTAATTAACTAATTCGTAAATTATTTATGCACATTTTATTACTCAGTAGGTTATGATTGTTCAACATGGCATTATTATACCTCACAGAAGTTTAAAGCATTGAAGTTCAAATATGACAATACAACAACAACAACAAAATGCCATTGTCTGCAAGCAATCCTTAGTTGAAACATACTTTATAATTATTTCAATGCAATTCACAACTTACAACAATTTACAACCACAACAACAACAAAAGACACCAACCTCTTTGGAGTTGGCGACAAATTTTTCGAGTTGGTCGTGCAAGGACTTAAGGAGGCCTTCCCTTTGTTCATCCTGTCCCTTGAGGCAAGACAAAACCAGGCAGAGGAATGGTTGGTTGCCCAGTAGGGAAGTGCTTTAAATTAATTGAGAGAGAGATTGAGGTTGATATTGAAGACGGTTTAAAGACAAGTTAGTTAAGTAATAGTAAGCTTTTAATTAATTAATTAATATAATTAGTAGTTTAATAGGCTTAACAGCAAACTTTTCAAGTTAAATGTTATTGGGATGAAAGAAGGATGAATTAATTAATGATTTTTTTAGAATTGTTAATTTTTCTAAGAAGAAAATTTTTAAAATTTCTAAAGCAAATAGAAAAAAAACAGAACAATTGAAATCCTAACAAACCTCTTCTGAAGGTACCTCTCCTTGTCCTTGGAATTCTTGGCCGACCAAAAGTTGTTCCCAGTTTCGAGGACAGTCCCCGCCGTCCTCAGGATCTTACCCTGAACCGCAGGGGAGAGTTTGGAGATGAGAGGAGCGATGAACCAGACGCTGTCGTGCGTGCTTCCATTGGAATTGTTTCCAGCATCGTCGCCGTCCTGGGAATTTTGGCTCTGAGGTGTCCTTGGGTGTAAAACTGGATTTGTAGGCTATTACTTCAAGTAACCAATGAAGTGACAACAAGTGATACTGCTACTAATAGATAAACATTATGATAACCCTGTTAATGAGTTTTGGGTAATACTTTGTTATGCTTACAGGGTATTTGGATTAATGCAATAATCATAAATATCTGATTATTTTAGTAGTAATAATAATAATAATAATAATATAGCAAATCCAGTCATGGCTAACTTCTGCAACTTGTCCTTGTTCTGCTGTTGGAATACCTCAATTGTTCCTTTGGCAATGCTGTCCAAGAGGCTGCCCATCTCCTGGATTATGGATAATATGTTTTAAAGCGATGGAAATTAAATTGCTTTAAAAAACAATGATGATTGCAAATAATAATAATAATAATAACAATTTATTTTGATTAAATTTAAATAAAAACTGCTTTGTCTGCAATAGACTTTTACCTCAAAGTAATCATATTCGAACTGGCTATTATTAACTGGATTATTATTATTAATGTAATTATGCATTTTCATGGATTCCACTGGTTATTTATTCTTGACTAACGACTTACTATACTAATTAATAATTCACTGACCAATTGCGAAGCCTGCTTGACCATGAGCTGCAATTCCAGCCAGGAAACCCCCAAAGTCCACTGGTTCATGTTCCTGAGGACCCTGCCAATGGTGTCAGAATCATCATCATCATCGTCGTCATTGGTCCAGTTCTTCGGGGAGATTTCGTAGCCGCCGTCAGGATGACAAATCAGATGCACGAGGTGTCTGGCCTGAAGTGGCAGGCAGAAGTTAGTTAAGGTTAATGTTTATTTTTTTTAATTAATTAATTAATGTTATATCTGAAAATGGTCGGATGGCTTTACTGGCAAGCATAAAGAAATTAAAACCAAATGATATTCTAAATAAATAATTAAATAAATAAATAAATAACTTGTTCATAGTCAGTCAAGAAATGAATAGGAAAGTTTAACACATCACAAAAACATCGAACAATCCATTGATAAATTCATTCCATCTGCCTCCCATAATTTTCAGTAAAATTCAGTAAAAAGGGCAAAATGGAAGATTTAAAAAATAAAAATAAATCTAGTTTCCCATTAGATCTCTCACTGGGTGGCATTAGCCAAACAAAGGAGGCAGCTGTTGGTCACCCGTCGAGTGGGTAAACAAACGAGCAGGCAATCGAACGAACGAGAGAATGACCGAATGAATGAATTGATGATGGAACAGATGGACGGATGAATGTTCAAGTGAGTGGGCGTACAAAACGAAACAAAAAATGTGCAACGGGAGGTGTAGTCAAGCAGCCGTGATTGGCTTCGAAGAAGTCGAGTGATTAAGAGTTTTCAATCAATAAATTAACACTCATAAATGGATGGATCGACGAACGAATGAAATGGCGAATCAAAAGAAATGCCATCCTCAAGACCACCATAAACTTAGAAAATAAGATCAACCATTCAATCAACTGATTGACGACGATCTTCAATCAACTGATTGACGACGGTCTTCAATCAATCGTTCGTACCTGCTTGTGCGACAGCATCCGGTCCAGCAAAAGGCTCGGCGTTAGGAGATCTTCGGGCTCCCTCAGGAAACTTTCCCTGACCCAAGTTTGTTGGCAGATTTCCTTGAGGCAGTACTTGGCGTACTCACTGAGACCGGCATTTTCGACGTTGCTTTTCGATCTGCTTTTATAAGTTACTTAATATTCTGATTGAGTTTGCAATGATAATCTATAGTTTAGAAAGACAAAGGTAATGTCTGGGCAATAACAATTAATAATAATAATAATAATAAATTAATAATAACGGTAATACTAATTAATCAATAAGACATAGTTAATGTTTAATTAATTAAGGCCCACACATTACCTTGACAGGCTTCTCATGGAGATGTCAGGACTGTCCAAACCATCCAGAATGTTTGAGGACTTCTTGGCAAAACCACCGGGTTTGATCTCCCTTGTCTCGCCAGTTGGACACTCCCCTGGTGGTGAATGATAATAATAATAACAATAATAATAATAATAATAACAATAATAATAATAATAATAACAATAATAATAATAATAATAAATTATCAAAAAAGGTATTTGTTTAAATGGTGCATGAAAGCATTGAGTTATTGAATTGATTACAACAAAATTGTTCTACAACTTTTCAAGTCAATTTTTTTTATTGAGCATATTTAGCACCTTGTTAATTATTATTCTTACTTATTATTTTATTATTATTATTACCAACTGATCAATATGAAATCAAATTAAACCAGACAAAGGGAATCCCACCTAGCATCAGTATGGCTTTCAGGACGGACACCAAGGCCGACAAATTCACCCTCTTGTGCGAGGTCTCGATCAAGTGTCTGTCTCTGGATGACTTGATGAACATGGCACTCCCGTTCTTGCCCAGACCGCCCCCACCGTTGCCGGCAGCGCCAGAAATCCCCGAGCCCGAAGACCCTGGGGTCATCATCTGGAAGAGCCGGAGTAGGAGGTGGCAAGTGAGGCGAGCCCCGAGCTCGCAATCTGGGTCGCCGCCCGATCCAACTGCACGAAGATTGTTCAATTTTTTTTTCTTAGAATAACGAGTAGTAGTAGAAGAATAGGCTGTTGAGAAGCAAACGATTTAGTTGGCGACTGAGACTACGAAACGACAATATCGACAACAATAACAACCTGCTACTATGGCAACAACACGGGACACGTAAACAACGTGTTGTGCACGTGACTAATATTAATACAATTCGATAAAAAGCACCAGATTAGCGACAAGGGGAGTTGTTATTGATGGCAATGATGATTCTTTTGGTAAAAATATAATAAATAATTACATTGTAATATATAATATTATAATTTATTTGTAATAATAAAAATCTTGATATTTATTGATAGTAACAAAAATAATTAATAAATTACCAGCAAAATAACAAAACAGCATTTCATGACATCAATAAGATTATTACAAAATACAGTAAAGGACATGACTCTGGTGATAACAACAACGATTATTATTATTATTATTATTGTAATTAAATTGACATATAATAACATCATCGACGACAACGACAATGATAACAATCACAAATTCTACCACACCTGCATTCACGGCAGGGAGTTGTAAAAGTTCTACAACAAGCAAAAAAGCGGACGGCAACAAATCAAAAATTTAAAAAATTCAAATCCCTCGAAACAACACCAACGACCAACCAGTGGGGCATGCGGACAACAGGGACTGGAGGAACACTTGGGTGATGACGTCGTCCAGGGTGAAGCAGTGTCGAGCGATGAGGATGGCTGTGAAGACCGCCAGAGAGTCGTGGATGCTCAGATCTCCGACCTGGAAGTGGTGATGGTGGTGAAGATGTTGATTATGATGAAGTTACGAGCTGGTTATGTTGTTGATGATGAGGTATTAATATTATGTAATGCAATGTTCATGGCAGAATGTGACCACCATGACCATCATCATCATCATCATCATCACCATCATTCCCACAATCATCATCACCACCACAACCATCATCATCACTACCACAACCGTTATCATCACCATCACAACCATCATCATCACTTACATCGACTTGGGTGAGCACGTCGATGAATCCACAATTGTGATTGGACGACCAGCACAGAGCCTTGAGGACTCCCAGCCACTCAGAACTCAAGACATTGCAGCAGGCTGTCAGCTCGGCACAGAGACTTGCGATGTCGTTGACCCTGTCGTGAAATTGCATTGCTTGTGATGGTGTATTGTATTTGATGTTGTATTGCATGTGATGTTGTATTGTATGTAATGGTGTATTGTATGTGATGTTGTATTGTATGTGATGTTGTATTGTATGTGATGGTGTATTGTATGTGATGGTGTATTGCATGTGATGTTGTATTGTATGTGATGTTGTATTATATGTGATGTTGTATTGCATGTGATGGTGTATTGCAGGTGATGTTGCATTGCACGTGATGGTGTATTGTATGTGATGTTGCATTGCACGTGATGGTGTATTGTATGTAATGTTGTATTGTATGTAATGTTGTATTGTATGTGATGTTGTATTGTATGTGATGTTGTATTGCATGTGATGGTGTATTGTATGTGATGTTGTATTGCATGTGATGTTGTATTGTATGTGATGTTGTATTGCATGTGAAGTTGTACAAATTGGAAAAGCGGATGATGCTAATCGATGCAAAACGAAACAAACTTGTCCACATTGTGGCAACTGCAAACGTTGTAGAGGACGCTGCACACAAAGCTGTACCTGTCCGCGGGAACATCGCTGAGCTGCTTAACGAACGAGTGATCGATCTTTCTCCTGAGTCGATTAAAAATTGATTGATAATTAATAAATTAATTATTAATAAATTAATAATAAAGTTGGTTCTTGATTGGTTATTATTCTATAAGCTGCAAGAATTTATTGATTAATAAATTGGTAATAAAGCTGACTCATGAATATTTATTTAGCTGCCTCACTCGATCTTAGCTGTTGTGGCTGTTTTAATAGGTTAGTTAATCAATCAACCTCGATTAAAAATTAGCAATTCCATATAACTTCGTAACTTCAATTCTAAGATTCCAAATTCCAGTAAACGAAAAGCGAAACCAACCTCGGGTTTTCCATGAGCTCCCTAGAGAAAGACTCCTCCCACCTGAGATTAGACGATGCCGGTTCAATCTCGCAGAATATCGTGGCCTTCACCTTCATACAGGGACCTCCGAACATGTCGGCATATTTGGCCTTTCGGAGCGAACGGAGGAGTGGATATTGAAATTAATTCGAGTGAAGAAGCAGACGCCAACGAGCGAGAGATGACGTGAATTGCGACGACGATTACGTCAGTAATGATGGTTAATTGCGGATGGTTACGATGTTAAAATATAATGTAATGTGAAATATAACGATTTAAAGTTAGACTTAAAACGATAATAAAAATAATGATGGCAATAACATGACAATGCTGTCTGTTATAATTCGCAATGCGTTTGTTATGTTCGAGTGGTACATTGTTCGGGAATAAAGAGAATAATTTCAACCCAACTTAGAATGTCTTGTACAAGAATTAAGATCAAATTTAGCTCGCATAGTTTTCAACTAAATAAACAACAATTTTTAACTAAACAACAACAACAATAAATAAATTACTGTCAAATTACATCGAATTGGTAATAAATAAGAGCAGTCGAAAGCATTGTTTGCAAAGCATCACTTTTCAGACTCGTACGTATGTTCAAGTTGTTGGGTCCAAGTTTCAAAACCCGACAATGATGTTCTATGTTATCCCGTCGAGTGTCATTGTGATTGGAATCATAAAACAGGAAACGACCAGGTTGAAATTTGCAATCAAAAACATTTCAAATCCCCGAACTAGTTAAACGACTCGATGTTGACATTGACGCTGCGATGTCGACCGAACGATAAACAGGATGTGATGGAAAATTGTATAAAATTAATTGTGTTAAATTGATTTGCGATGAAATTAAGTTTTCAACACCGATGACAACAGCGAGCTGGCAATTAAAGCCCTTAACAAGGTCAAAGTGTAAACAAGGTAAAATATAATTAATGATTAAGTAATTAACCAACTAACCTTGAGGAAGTTACAAGAGGTATACAGATCATACAGGTAGGCCAGTATGACCCTCTCGGCTGAGGAGCATTCTGATGGTCGATCCACATGTTTCACCACTCGACACAAACTACAGGAAGAAGGAATGGAGGGTTACGAATTATCAGCAAACCATTTATAAACAATATTTAACAATTTAATACTACTGGTTAGCTATTGAATGCAACTGGTTAGTTATTAATGCAACTAGTTAAAGGAAATTAGTCAGATGTAAATTTTTAAATACTTATATGGGAATGTTTTTTCTTACAAATATAACAATTACAACCATTATTGTTAGCACCCCTGTAATATCAGCAACAACAGCATCATTGTTAAATCATCATTAAACCATGAATTAATTATAATGAACAACACAACACAAACAATTAACATCGTCAAAAACATAAACAAATTCTAAGATCAATAAAAATGCAACAGTCATCAAGAACGGCAATTACATTCAACAACTAACAATAACAACAACTTCATTCCTTCATCAACAGCAACAGTTAGAAAGTCACTCACTTCTCGAAGACAAGAACGGTCTGATCCTGGGCAAGGAGCAGACAAGCATGGTACATCCTGAAGATGCCAACGAGGCAGAGGCAAAGGTTGGTGGTGTAGGCACCGACCAAGATGGAACCCTTGTTGACCAACTGCGTCTCCACTTCCGGGATGTCGGTCAAAAGCTTCAAGTTGAAAACCAGACACAGGTTTAATCCGAGGTGACATGAATCGAATGCATCCTAATGCTGGCGATTTGCACTCATATTTTCGGGTTTTCGAGAAAAGATTCATCTGGTTATATACTAGCAGAGAGTTGTTGACTGAATTTTTGATGATTTAATTAATTAATTATCGACGTGATTAACTAACGAACCTAAAAAATTATCTTCGTAACGGGTTATAAAGCAAAGCCGAGCCCAAGCCGCCTTTTGCTTTTGAGATAATCTCGAACACATAATGACAATCTGAATTACGACAATCGTACGAAAAATTGGCTCGAGGCAGATGGTGACCTCCCCTGAGCTCACTCACCACCATCGTCATCATCATCATTATCATAATCATCATTTAGGTTATAATCATCTCATATTATTCATCATCATAAATAACTCATAATCCCATAAAGCCCATAGATGGTGGTGATCTTTGAAACTAAAAGTGAACACAAAGAAAGTTAGAATCTACGACGTTAAAGATGATGCCGTCGAACGACTCAAAAGTCATCGCCGTCACACACTGCCTGTCGTCCCGACAGTTCGACCGCACTGGACACGTGCAGTCTCGAGTCAAATGTCAGCAGGTAACTTTCGTCAGCAGGTGAGAAGCCGATTCATAAATCTGCACGAGATTTTTATGAATGGGTTGCTGCACGACTTGTTTTCAACAGCTGATACCGCACTTCTCGTCTCACGTAAGTGTGTCAAGGCGACGACGTGTTCGCACAATCAGGCCAGGTCGTGAATAATCGGGTCGAGATTTTTAGAATGAGAGATTTTGTTTGCAACCTTAATTGGGAGCCACAGTTTCAAATAATAAATGTCACTATATATATATATATAGAGAGAGAGAGAGATATAAAAAAAAATATATATATATATATATATATAAAGAGAGACATCTTTAAAATTGTAAGAAGTGTTAAAATTAATTTGTAACCTCAATATTTGTTATTAAATTAGTGAGTTTCTCTGCTGTTTTAAACAAAAACCAATTTCAAAAAGCAACACCAATCAACAACTCCACATTGACCGAGCCCACCACCGAAGCTCCAGCCAATCAAAACTCATCGATAACTCCTCCCACTCACCTTAATGGCCAATGCCAGCAGGTGGCTGATGTTGAAACAGCTTTCCATGAGGTCGAACAGGTGCGACACGTTCTCCACCGACGGGAGAAGCTGGGACGATCCCGAGGCGAACGAAGACACGAGTTCGACGAGGTTCTTGGAAACGGAGTGAGTCACGACGTGCTGGCTGTGGTAAGAGAGCTTCTTAAACCTCTGGAACAGGTTCTCGATGTTTATGGCAGAGTCCGAGGAATCCTGCTGTGAGGTTGTTGTTTGGTAATTAATTAGTGTAAGAAATTAATTAATTAGTTATAACTAATGCTAATAACTAGTGCTAATGCTAAATTAATTATGATAATACAACACAGATATGTGTTAATAATAAATTAATCACAAAGAGTAAGCTAAAATTAAGAAAGGGTAATTATTCATAAATCTTAGTCAATTGTACCTTAACCATAGCTATGTGTTAATAATAAATAAATTTTAACCACAAGTTAATAACAAATTAATTTATTAATTAGTTAAGAACAATAAATGATGAGATTAATAGATAAAGGCGAAGAATGTATGAAAACGATGACTGATACAAACCTGGACTTTTTCCTTATCTTTTTTCTTCTTGACCTTAACGTTAGAAATAATAACAATAACAGTAATAGTAACAACATTAATGAAAATTATAATAACATTATAGTAATAGTAACATTAATGATAATTTTAATAATAATAATAACAACCATTACAATTATTTCCAAGATGATTACTTTAAAGTACATCTAGATTAAAAGTAAACGCATAACATAGAATGCAAGTTTAATATTAAGTATTAAATTAGGTAAAACCTAATCATTATATTATTAACTTAATATTAATATTAACATAATATTATTAACTTAATATTAAATTTAACTATTACATCTATAACTTAACCTTAAATTCAAATTAACAACAGTATTAATTAACATTAATTAACCAGATTCGACCACATAAATGAAAAGATTAAAGATAAACTCATTCATCGTCAATTAGAAACTTGTTAATTATAAATTGCAAATTATAAATCACAAAACCACGAACCTTGTTATTAAGTTCCCCGTTGATGGCATCAATGCAGTTCTTTTTGCTGAACAGCTTCAGTATCTCCTTCGTGGCCTTCTTGATGGCATGCCTCGCCTCCTCCCTGGCCTTGCCGAAGCCGCAGAGTACCACGGCCCTCTGGTTGTTCTCGTGGCTGCACGGGTCTCCGCTGGTCACGGGGAAATGGAGGACGTACAATATGTGGCGGACGTCTTTGCCGTGGGCGAGCTGGTTCGAAGATGAGTCTGGTTGATGTTGTTGTGGAGGTTGTTGCTGTTGTTGAAGAAATGATTGTTGTTGAATGGATGATTGTTGTTGAAGAGATGATTGCTGCTGCTGTTGTTGTTGCTGTTGTAGTGGAACTTGAAGCTGTTGTTGTTGTTGCTGGGAAGGTAGTGGATGATGGATGGGCGTTGTAGCATGAGGAGGAAGGTGAGCAGCGAGGAGCTGCTGGTTGGAATTGTTGGGGGTATGGGGCATCATCGGGTTCGGGGTCTGCTGGAAATGGTGGTGATGGAGTGGTCCGGCAGGAGAGGGTACGGGGCAATACTGCTGCTGTTGTTGCTGTTGTTGCATTTGCTGGTGATGGAGTTGCATCTGATGGTGATGAAGTTGTTGCTGCTGAAGATGATGGAGCTGCTGAGAATGTGGCGATATCATCGGGTTGACGTAGGGGCTCACCCCGGACATTCCCATCCGACCGTCCATCATCGGCTGCTGGTGTCCTATCATCATGCTTCCGCCACTCATCATGCTGGCCGCAGAAGCCCCCCCTACAACACCCATCATTCCCCCGGTGTGTTGCTGCATGCTTTGAGAACCTCCGGGCGTAAGGACATGTCCTCCGGGGGTGTGCGCATGTCCCCCGGGCGTGTGCACCATGCCATGGTAAGGGGTCTGATTCCCGCCCGGAGTGTGAGAGTTTGGCGTCGGAACTCCGCAACCGCTCGGGGTGTGAGGGGCTGATGTCCTTAAGCTGGCAGGGGTCACGGGTGCTCCAGGGGTCCTGGCAATGCAAGGGGGCATGCTGGAAGGAAGGAGGCATTGCTGGTCCAATAGGGAACGAACCGAGGCTGTTGTGAATTGAAAGATTGCTGTGATTATGCTAAGCTTAAAGTATTTTCTTTCTTACTGTTTTTGTCAGCTTCATAAATTTGTGTCAATTATCATCGTTGAAATTAATAAATACTTGAACTTTTTAAATAGTTAATTGAGTATATAATTAATTAATCATCATCATTAGATTGAAAGCATTAAACATTCGGGTAATAATTTTTTTTTTAGGCATTAAAATTGTCAAGACCTGGCTGATCCGGGCTCGGTCTCACGTCGTCCTTGCTCTCAAAAATGGAAAACTCATCGACCTCCATCTTTGTCATGTCAGAATTCTGAGAACAATGATGATGAAACAGATCAGCTGAATTATTGTCAAAACAAGGCCTCGTGCAAGACCTGGCACAAGACCAAGACCTCTTTCAAGACCAGACGGCCTCACCTCCTGTTTGGATGAATTCTCAGTCTTGGCTTGGCCCTCGGACATGAGCACGTGGTAGTTCTGAACGATGGGCAGAATGGAGGTTGCATTCATGAGGTCCCCCCTGGCTATCAGGGTCGCCACGTACACGTCGTGCGAGAAGATGTCGTGGCGGATCAACTCGCAGAACAGCAGGATCAAGTTGTAAAAAGCGGCCCGAGCTTCCTGGCTGGGATTCTCGTCTGCAACGATGATGATGATAATTCATTAATTAATTATGATGGTGATGCTACTAGATGGGCTAAGCAGAGTAAAAGCTTAATTTTCCACTATTACATAAAATTCTTGTTATAACAAAGTGATTACATCATTTAACAAAGGCATTGATTTGCTGATCATCGTGCTTACGGCCATTTTTATAATTTTTCTCATCCAAGTCACAAAATACTCGAAACTCGAGTTTCGAATCCTTACCAAGGTAGGGTGCCTTTTCGTCCAGGAAGTTGAAAAGGATGCTCTGGAATGGCGGATGGGATGATGATGAGTAAGAGCATGGAATCGATTCCCCGTCCTTATCTTCTGACGGGTCCACGTCCGATGACTTCTGGAAATGAAAGTATGGCAGGAAGATGGCGTCGGTTTCGGTGAGGTTTTAATGAGATGTTTGTTGTAAACGAGAAGTTTGCAAAGAGAATTCATACAAAGAAATTCTGAAGTTATGCCTTACAAATCAATTATTATCATTATTATTAAAATTTATTTACTAAAATTAAAATCAAAATTAAGTAATCAATCAAATAAATGAGAAAAAACAGCTAAAAAAACATTTTTGTTAAAACAAATTCTTAAAAAGAAATACTACAAAATCTCCAGAACAACACCACATTAACAACATCATTGTTCCTATTATTATTATTATTATTATTATCATTATTTTTTATTATTATTATTTTTATCATCATCACCCTTCTTACCTCTGTAGTCACATGGTTCTGGTATCTCTCGAGCAGTTTTGCCACCACGATGGTGCGTTGGATGCCCGATCTCTTTGTGGTGACTGCCCATTCGCACAGGAGGTTCACGGCTGGCTCGTCGATGGAGAAGTGCTGGAGATATTGATGTATTGGATATACTTGTTACATCGAAGTATATATTGGTATATAGGAGATACTGATATATCAGAGCCATTGATATATTGGATACATTGACTATATATATATACTATATATTATTATTATTATTATTATTATTATTAATATTATTATTATTATAGTCCAAGACACTGTGTTATCGGTTATTATTATTATTATATTATTATTATTATAATTGTCCAAGACACTATGTCATCAGGTTATATATATATATATATATACTGGATGTATTGGAGAAGTTGCGATTATAGCGATAATGGCGTAAAGAGGTCATTAGGTACAAAGCAGGGGATGGCCCACCTCCGGTCCATCCTTGGTCGAGTGGTGCGTGAAAATCTTGTTGAACAGGGTGTCGAGGCAGTTGTTGTTGTCGACTTTGTCGAAGCCGTGCCTGTCCAGGGCTTCGAGACACGACAGAATATAGCTCACCAGGACCCCTGTTATTCATGGAAATGTTGATTAATCTAATTAATATGCAATTATCTAAAGAACATGAATATGCATTTCTAATGACCTACTGAAATGTAGCAGGATGGATGATGGGCATTTGTGATAAAAGTATGATGAAAAAAAGCTATAATTAATTAATGATAGCAACAACAATAACAACTTTCAAACTATTACAGCCACCAAATATTAAGGTAGATAGCTTGCTTTACCGGTGTTCGTCTGCCTCTGTTTGTCAACGGACCACTTGGACTCCGACATTTCACTTCTGTGGATGATCTCTTCTTCCGACACCATCAGCATCTCACGAATCTGTTTGTTACAATAATTTAATAATTTTAGCCATAACCATTATAATTATAAAAATATAATAACACAATGATTTAATTCAAAATCTTCCATCACACACAAATATGACAGACAAAAGCCCGGGGCTTGCCTTAGCACCCCCTAAAACAGACCTCTTTGTTGTCATCTCCGGCAGGCATCGGAAGAACTAAAGGCGAGCACGGCAGAAGGTCAAGGGGTGAACCGTTCAGGGTCGAGAACTGTTTACCCTCCCCGAGGTCGTGCCACACCAGGGCAGCTGGGCAGGAGATGACGACGGCCTGAACGATGGCCGACAGGTTCATCAGGAGACCACGATGTTGGGGGCAGTTTGCGCAGTCGGAGAACGTGGTCGCTTGGTTGGCCTTGTTGCTGCCATTGTTGTTCTGATTGTTGTCGGCATTGTTGCCGTTGTTGTTGTTGTTGGATGCTCCCGATGACGATGTCGTGCTGTTGCCTGAAGCAGTAGAGCTTTGGATGCTGAAGGCAGATTGACCGTTCTGATTCGTCTGAGCTTTTGATGACCTACGTTTCATGGGAGGAATTTTAAGCCCAGATTTTTGCAAACGATTGAGTCAAATATCTTTATCTTAGTGGATTTCAATTTATTTTTGAATTTGTAATTCTACTGTATTTGTAATAAGAAAGACTAAAGTAAAATGGAAATTAATCTTAATGGAATTCAATAACGCACTACCAATTATCACCATTATTAATGCAATAAATCCAAATAAATTCAAAATGATGTTTGACAAGAAAGTTAGCAAATGGAACAGACAATCGGGTCAAAATTACGATTTGTGAGCATCAATCGTACAAAAGACAAAGCGACCGATCAAAAATTAGGACAATCATATTACTCGTTCTGGACTGCAGGAGTGGAGGAACAAGTGCCATCAGAGCACATGAGGGACAGTTTCTTGCAACAGAAGTAGGCCAATCTCCTCGATAACATCTGCGACTGAACAAATTCGTTCATGTGCTGTCGAACGGAAAGGGGAAGGTGTTATAGTCAACGATCATCGTCGTAATGATTAACTTAGTTGTTGTAATAATGATTATTGTGGTATATAATATAATAATTAATGCATGTCATAATATTTATTCGAAAGTTTTTTAATGGATGAAGTGAATAACTATGTTAAGATCATGATTTATTTTTCATTTATTTTTCTTAACAAAGTTAATAAAAGTAAAAAATAATATAACGATAACATTTAATCAGTGCAACAATTTTATTATTAACTGCTTAATTAATTCCAACGCTCACCTTGACGACCTGCACAACCAAGATCTTGAGCATGGCATCCTCATTCGACTGCTGAGTCATGCGTGACCCTCCGCAGTACTTTTCCAGCTGGTCGATCAACCACGACAGGAAGTCTTGTTTGTCCAGGAGTCCGTCATCGAAGAGATGAAGGACAAGCCTGCAGTTGTAGTTCCACTGCCTGAGGGAGGGTTCTAGCCCGAGGTCGGGGTTCGGGAGCATCTGCCGGCCGGCCCCCCCACCCGCCGTGAGGAAGCTGGTGTTCATAACCATGGACGTCGAAGATGAGGACATGTTGGAGGCGGAGTTGTTGTAGTGCTCGGCGATCTTCTGGAGTTGTTCCCTCAGGTGTCTCGTCATGGCGACGGTCCACTCTGTTAGTTAATTATTTATTAATTTTTACCGATCGGTTAGCGAAAATATTCAATTGCTGAATTGAAAATAAAAATAAATTTTAAATAAACTATTGACTTCTACATTTAATCTATTTCAAATTGTTGAGTTAAATGCTAGAAATGTGAATATATTTTCAAAATGTCGTAGTAAACACGACAATAAAACTTTCCCACCACGTTCGATCGTTCGATTAACTAAAAGTCGACAAACGAATAAACAAATCGTCTGCCGATTTCACAATAAAGTCAGCCTTCCTGGCAAGCCTTCCGCTTCAAAACAAAAAAACTCCAATGACCTTGACAGGGGTCAACAACTTGTCTCTTCTTTGCTTTTGCCACGTCGCAGATGAGGATGTTGTAAGTGTTCGCCAGTTTTATGTACCAGGCAGCACGGTAAGGCGGAATGTTTTCCTCGCACAACTTCTGGAACACGTCCTCCCTCTTGTTGAAGACGGGGACCTTATGTTGTCGAACAATTATTAATAAATTATGATGCGATGTAATTATGGAATAGTCATTGTTGCATTGATGTGTTGTAATTATGGAATAATTGTCGATAAATTAGGATGCCGTAAAATTATGGCTAGTTTGTAATCAAAGTGAAAAAACAACTTATGCATGGTTAATTCCAAATTGTTAGTAAATGATGTGGTAATGCGTAATAAATGACAAGCAAGTCGAGGTTTATTGCCTTCTTTGTGATGAGGGACAGAGGCTTCGTGGTGGCCAAATCGTCTCTCAACCAAGTCTCTGACATCTGCTTGCCTCGTGCGATACCAATCTGTTACGAATCAATTTTAATGCGTTAGACTTTGGATTTGCTTTGTTTCTAGGAAAAAATGTGAATAAAATTAACAGTTAATTAATGGCATTAATATTTAGCTGATAAATAGTGAATCATAATTAACTATTAACGGGAATCATTTTATTTCACGACATTGTGTAACTCATTCATTATTATTCAACGTAATTATGTAATCGCGAACGTCTTATTGCCGGTTAACGTGTCGGTTAGCAGTCCTCGTAAAACTCACAGGGTAGAAATTATCCTTCATCATCTGCGGCTTCCTCTTGGCCTGGTCTTGTAAAGTACTCAGCTCTTGCTTCTTTGAGAGCAAGGCGTTGAATGCTGTACTGACCTGTAACAGTTTTTGTCCTTATAATTAATTTGTTTTATCGAATAATGATGTTTTAATAATAATGTTTTATAAAACCACCACTTGTTTAGGCATGACAAAACTTAATTTAAAATATGTTTAGATTCAGCAGATACTATTAATATTTTCATCACATTCTACGATCATCATTTGTTCGTGTCTTCTCAATTTCCTCAAAGAAATTACCTTCGTTATGAGAGGCACACCTCCGCTGTTGAGCAATGCATCTTTAGCAGATGCAAACTGAAACATAAATTAGACTTTTTAAAAACCATCAACGTCCCTAAAATAATCTTTCATTTGTGAACATAAAAGCTTAGTGAATCATCTAAAATAAGAAAGATTTATGTGAATTAAATTCTTTCTTTTTTGCAATTTTCTCACTTCGTCCTTGATGCAAGGCATGTTGTTGAATCCATGCTTGACACTACTCTGACTGATCTCATCCTGGAAAAGCAATCAATCCATCTTAACTCATAATCAATTGATTTAAAAACATTTTCCAAACAAAAGGATTAACCTCCTTTTGCTTTTTGTCTTGCGGGTAGACTTCTGGACCAATTGGTCCCAAACGAAGTCGTTTTAATGGCCGATGTTCTTGATTTGGAAAACTAGCCATTTTTAAATATGATTATGATAAATGTATGGTAAAATAAATCCAGGCATAACAATTTTTACACTTAACAGAGCGTTCGGCAAACAATTAAGATAATGTAAACAAAAACAAAAACTACTTAATTCTATTAAATCTTTGGCTTATGAGCGCAAATTAATCTTATTTTTAACATTAATACATTTCAAGTTGTTTAATATCAAATTCATTTTTAAAATAAACATTCCCACTACCTAAGAAATTTATTTCAATTACTGCATGTGAATATACCTTTCTCTTGTTGGACGTAACAACTTTAATTTTTCTCTAAATTAATAAACTTTTAATTGCTGCAAATTGCAGACCTTGATTGTTTTAGAAATTATATTTGGAGAAAAATTATGTTTCAAATTGAATATTCTACTTTTTGACAAGGAAACTTCTAATAGAAGTTGTTGTTGGTTTCATTAAATTCAAGATTTAATCCATCTGCTGTGAATTATAAGATCATTCTTTGATCTGCCAGGTTAACTTTTCACTCTCGAAAGAAATTTGGTCACGTATGGAAAATATGCATTTCAATATCAAACTGACATTATTTAACGACTTTTATTACTGTAGTTTTTGTCTAGTCACATTAAAAATTGTTTTCATCTATTGAACTTTTATAAACTTACCTGGTGTTACGGTTATTAAGTTTTCTCATGTAATTGAATATTAAGAGAAACGTAAAAAGATTAAAAGGAAACAAGAAGGTGGATAAAAGTAGCCGTTTCTTAATCACATTAAACAGTGGTGTCACTCTCGAACCACAAACAGGGGAACCGCGTGGATCGAGTCAGAATAAATTCTTGCAGTTGTTAGGTATTGTTCTATTATTATCTTGGAACAATCAGTCTTAAGATTTTCTTTTAAATACGAACCAAAGACGTGACTCCAAGCTAGTGAATGTAGGTTCAGCCATTATACGTGATTACAGTTTCAGAGGATTATGGTAAATGTAATGTAATGTTAATAATTGTCATCCTCGGTTAAAATCTGCTGCTATCTTCAGAGCGTTGGAGCATTTCATGTACTGGTGTTGAGTGTTTGTGTTCACCTCTCATCAGCAAGTAAAGTTAAAGAAGGTTAATATATATTTCATGTCATTAATTCATTAAACACGTTTGAGATCAAACTACAACACATTTGGTGTTGTATGATGCTTAACCAATTTTATGTTGTTTACCGAGTTATGTTTCGATGATGCTTATCTCATCACATGTAATTTTCATTCGAAAGTTGTTTAAAATTAAAAATAAAAGATACAAACAACGACAGTAAAACCACGTCAAACGATTGACTAAGCCAATCAAAGGGCCCTTGATAATAACTAAATCGGAAGGTCACAGTTCGATTTGGAAAGAATCCGAAGATGAGGTTATTAGTTCAAACATAAACAATAAAAATCAGAAAATTAAATCTTATTTATTTAGTATTTATTCAGTAAGGAAATTTAATGCATTTTTAAATTCTTGATTTCATCAAGTTCTTAGGCGCCTATAAAGATGCTGTCCTTGGCGCTTCGGCCAGTGTCCGTAAAGAGTGGAAATGGGGTCAATGAGTTACTTTATGTGAGCCATTAAGCATAATATTCAATTGTTGTAATGCTGATTTTACCAATTTCATCAATGAATTACTTTATGTGAGCCATTAAGCATAAAATTCAATCGTTATAACAATGATGATTTTACCAATTTCACTAAAGTTTCCAATTTGAATTTAAAGAAACTGCAACTCACTGTGGTATAACCTACTCAACTCGTTTGATTAATATCTATCTATATTATAATAATTATAAATGAATAAAAAATTGTTGCCTCAGATGATCACCATGACTCATAATGACAAGGCAGTGTTCCTGGAACCGTATGCCTTCGGCCGTTCAGATCTGGTTGGATTTGTAGGAGACAACAAACACGTCCGTAAAGACGACACCAACAAGAACAAAAGCAAACTTGTCAGCATTGGTGGTGTACTTCATTCACTCCACGAAACAACAACAAAATCAAGGCATAATTTGCATTTGGGAGAAGGCTTGATATTTCCGGGTAGCCATGAAAATTTTAAGTTTGAAAATTCCGCTAGTCGTGATTATATTATTTATAGTTATCAAATCCAAATAATTGTATATACTAATAAATAATATTAACTGGTCATAAGTATATTACTAATATATGGGATTATTTTATTATTAGTAAAAGAGAAAAGCTACTCGAAAAGATCTTTCCGTTCACATTTGTTTAAGCAACTGGTGACAGTTCGGATATTCACAATCATAGACGATTCGGTTTTTAATAAGTGAGTTTCAGAAGTTTTTATCGTTAAATAGTTTAATTAATCCAAAGCAGAAAGTCAATGTTGTATGTGTTTGTAGGTTTGTTGAATTAAGTAAAGCCCACTCTGAGATGGGAAAGAGAGAAGAGGCAAGGAGAACTGTCAGATATATCTTCACCCATATCATGCAAAGGGTATGGGGTTTTACAGCTCTAACTTTAGACATAGTTTAACTGTTTACTCTAATTCTAAAATGACAATTTTTTTGTCTTTTCTGTTAATGTCATTTAAAGCCTTCACTAGTTTAATGATTTAACGAATTTTATTAACATCATTATTAAACTTCGAAGAAAAAAGTTACATTGCTAGAATGATAATCTTATTAATCAACAGCATTAAATTACTTGGAACTGCAGCTGAAAGACATTTACGAAGGAATTGAAAATGAAAAAGTCAGGTTCACCACCAATTGGGTAGGAGCATTGATAGCAGAAGTAAGTGTGGGTAATAAAATAAGTAATTTTGGTAGTTTTCTGTAAAAAGTAAAGATGCGTTGTAATTTTTTATCCGGATGTTTCTTCAATATTCAATAACTTCCTTCAATTACATCATTGATTATTAATTTGTTATCTGTTGATTTGATTGAATCATCTTCGTTTATATTTCTCAGAATGCCAGTGATGTGCCTTTTGTTGACAATTCAGTAATAAAAGGCATGGTTAATAATTCTTTGATGTTGAAAAATATGAAAGACTGGATTCGTAAAGAACAGAAAGTCGAAGCTAACTGGCCGCAGTATGATTTCCTCTCAACATTCACGAGGTTGCGACAACTTTATTTTATCAACTTAATCTGATTTACTTTTACTTAATGGTCTATCGATTTGTTCATAGTTTTGATGATCAACAGCGGTGCATTTAGATCATGCTATTTATTTAATTTTTCTCAATTTTAGCCGCTTCATGAATGAGAATGGCTATGCACATGTGGGTGATATTTGTACATCATTAAGTGTCGCTATTGTTCAATACGCGAATATGTTTCAAACAACCACCACTTTAGCTCATGAACTGGGACATTCGTAAGTTTCTAAATCATCCTTAAGACTATCTTCTAATGTAACAAATTATTTTTTTTCTACCGCTTTTACAGACTGGATGCCAAACACGATGGTGAATTCAACAACTGCAACCCTGAAGACTTCATCATGGCAGAATACGGGATTAATATAAAATCTGACGATTACATCATTTCAAATTTATTTTCCAAATGTTCCATTGAAGACATGGTAAACAAAGTTAATTCACTGAAGTAAGTATAGGCCTGATGCAGCATTTATATTTATTTGCACATTGAAAAAAACAATGAAAAATAATAGATTAAAAACTCAACTGTTGTGTTATCGCCCATAAAAATTCACACAAATGAATTAAAGTATTTTCAATCGCTATCATTGGCTCTGATATTTACAGATTCTTTTCGTGGCACGAGAAGGGAGATTTCAGCCTCGATCGCGAAAGGAGCATTTTTCTAAGTTTGCTTCCGGGTCAAATCTATGACCCTGATGACCAGTGCAAAATTGTTTTTGGCTCCAGGTCTTACCACCTCGGTATAGGGAATTATGCTCTTAAATTAAATAATACGATATATACAATAGCTAATCATTTAATAAAGAATATTAGCATTTTAATAACTTGTAATTATTATTGAATAAATAAAATATGGTTATAAATGGTTCTTTGGTTAATTTTGTTTTTGATTTAACGCTAAAAATATTGTTCAATAATTCATACGATTTATATCATATTACTCTAAATTTCTAACCAGGGTGTCAATTCCGGAGATAAAATCTGTAGGACGATAGACTATCACATGGGTGGCAGGGTGAAAACAATGGATGGAACTCCCTGTTTGAATGGTGCCCGATGTCGTAATAGAAGATGTGTACCCGACATCAAGGCACCAAGAACACCAGGTGAATAAAAATGTACAGTTATCAAAGTGCATAAGTACTTCAGTACTGTCGGCGATGTGATTAAACCCACAGCACGGACAGATTTATACAGAGAAAATACACCTGATCATAATCATCTAATCAATTTGACATTATCAGAGAAGTGCATCTATGGTGATTATAAAAACTTTGTCTACTCCGGCTTCACCAATGGAAAATTTTGCAAAGAGGAAATCAAAATGAACCCTATGGTGTGCTTATACGCCCAAGAACAATGCTGCTTTTCAAGTGCCACCAACGGGACCACCCACAGCAGTACTTTTTTGCTTTTCTCATTTAAGGCTGTTAATGTTGAATTTGAATAAATTTGTTTATTTTCTTGGCCGTGTTAAAATTCATAAGTAGCTAATAGTTTTCTTTAAAACCTCTTAAATTGCTATACATTTCTTGCCTTCAAATAGTAAATAAATGTTTTCTCCAATAGGTTGTGAGGACATCAAAGACGAATGTTCCAACATTGTATACAAAGAGACTGCTACTACTAGGCTGCTGTTTGTTGCAAAACGTGCCGAGCCCTGATTCAGAATCCATCAGATCCAAGTTGTCTTTACGGTGACAAAGGAAGCAAGTGCTCAAACTTGGTGCCTGAGATTTGTCAGTTATCTAGCCGGTTCTGTTGTCAAACATGTACTGCTTTTTCGTCCCCAACTGGTGACACTTACTCTCCGGTTACTAATACAGTTTCTTCAACAACAACAAAAACAACACTTTCAAGGAGATTAACGACTACAGAAACAAAAGTTTCATCTACTCCGAAATTATCAACCAATTTCTCCACTACGAAGTCCATGACTGATCCAACAAATTCTCCACCTACAAGTATA
Organism: Whitmania pigra; assembly: GCA_021613335.1. Taxonomy (NCBI): domain Eukaryota; kingdom Metazoa; phylum Annelida; class Clitellata; order Hirudinida; family Haemopidae; genus Whitmania; species Whitmania pigra. The sequence goes on along the minus strand of JAJTWR010000275.1, from coordinate 1,896,059 downwards.
ATTGAAATATTCCAATTGGAAACCTAATATATTAAAATTGTGTTCTTTTATAAGATTCCTGCATCAGTGGAGACTATACAGATACTTTGGAATATATCAGTGTCTGGGGCATCAAAATGAATTTGAGTTGCGAGCAATTGGTTAAATATGATTCCAGCCTTTGTTACAATGATGCTGTTCGGAATTATTGCTGTACATCTTGTAGTAATGTCCAGATTCCAAAAGGTTTGTATACGAAGATTTATTAATGTATAGAAAATAAAATAGTTTAAATACGTAAAAAGTGTAGTTACGCTTAGCCAAAGAGTTAAAGTATGTTACTAAACCTGTTATTACACCCTTGCAATTTCCAACATTTTGGTTCAGACTACTGCAGAAATGGTGACGACAAAGATATCTTGGTCTACCTCTCAAAGAATTTCACCTGCAATCAACTGGTAAAGTACAACCCTCGTCTGTGTGAAGCCAATAAAATCGTCAAAAACAAATGTTGCAAATCGTGCGGACTTTTAACCATCAGACCTGTAAAAGTTTGAATTGTGAAGAGTTGTCTTGCTGTAGCTAATTAAAAGATTAGAAAGACATCATCCAAATCATTTATTTTTGAATTGTCAAATAAATGTAGAATATATTTGTGTATTTGCTTTTTACCATCTGCTTTTGATTTTTGACGAAAGACTTTCAGAGTAGGATTTAGGTTCAGGTAATGGAATTCGTTATAAGAGGATAATTATTTGGTTTTCTACATAAATGAATCTATTTGTCTACCACACTCTTGCGGGTATGACACACTGGAATTAATGGATATAGGGGCGATTCGGAGTTAGGGGCCCAGCCACTAACATTTTCGTACAAATTCATAAATTATTGAAATAAAACTTAAAAAAAATTTAATTAGGCACCCCATGCCCTAAATCTAGATTATAAATTAAGTTACGGCATCTTATGGCGGTTTTAGCAAGTTTGGCAGATGAAAGTTGTTTCGGTATCTCATCTCAGATTAGAGGCCAGTAACTATTTACGCTTACAGTAACGATTGACTTATTTATGAATTCTAATTCTAAAGTTGTTGTTATGTTTAAAAGCAAAAATTCGACCGCTATAGTCTCAACTTTTCTAAAACAAACAACATAAGGAAGCACACTTCTCTCCGTACTAAATTAAAATGTCAACTTTAAAAATGTTGAGAACATCCATGCACAAATAAGCATTGGAACTTTGACAAGGAACACCAAATGTCATTTTGAAATCTATGTATATATAAAATCAAGATTGTCTGTGGCATGCAAAGCATTTGAATAAATGTCCACGGTATTGTCTATTGGTTCTTTTTCTGGTTTCTTTCCAAATCTATTTTTCTAACTTTATCAATGTGCTATAAAAATTGTAACGAATTGCATTTTAGAAATCGATAGGCGATGAATTGAAGAAGCACATGAATTACATTTTGGGGAAGGATGCCTGATGTATCAAAGAAGTGCTGGATCATGCCGCTGTACAATTTTTTGTATTCCTAGTGGAATTAATTAATTTTACATTATTACAGAAATTATAACATAATAAATATACCACAAAAAATAAGAAATTCTAAAAAAATTACCATGACAAAATCATCCAGCCTGGAATAGATTTTACCATGTCTCAAATTCTTTAGGGATGTCTCTTGCGTTCTATTGTTTCTGGTGTAATTCTGCAAAACCAGTAATTATGAAATGTCAGCTCTATCATCGTTCCCATGTGACGCACCTGAACTGTCAGTCCACTACATCCAGTGAAGTTCCTGTGAAAATCGTCATACACTTCTCCTGTACCATGTCTTCCTAGATCACCTGTTGAAAATTTAAAGATTATGAATAATAATCGTCTTAGATACTTGTTGTGGTATTAGTAAACAGTGCTAACAAAATACCTAATAATAGACATGTCCACATTGGTGCACGTGGAACAAATATCTTCCGGAAGATCCTAACAAACTCCGGATAATAGAACCTATTCGGAACTGTTCCAATGCAAGTAATTGGTGCTTCGTTCATCACTTTAGTGAGTCTTTTCTCAAAAGACGAGGCATAAAATGTCTGTTAAGTTAAAATCAATTATTGAGAGATTAACTCATTGATGCGTCACCGCCACATTTACGTACCCTGTCTTTCAGATCGATTTCCAATTCGATTGGTTCAGAAAACTGTTCGGAATCGTCTATAGGCTCATTTTCAAACCTCATTACGAAAAAGTTAACATGTTAAAATTGAAATAACATTGTTGAGAAATTAAATGCTTACCTCGATTCCAGCAAGGACTTACTATTTACTACTGATAGTGAAAGGAAAGGACTACAAAAGACTGTTTGAATTGCTTCTAAGATCATTTCGAGGTCCTTAAGAGCAGTTATTCCTTGCACTAATCCGAAAACGTGCATCCCTATCCTAAAGTCTTCATTGGTTAACCTGAGATTCAAAACAGGTCAATGAAATTTTAATCCGACCAGTTAATGATACAATTAATGCACGTACAATTTCCTACACCACTGCTTAGCATTTTGCATCAAGTCGTTCAGACACCGGTGAAGAATCGGCAGATTCAGGTCCGATTCCGTCGCACAATTCGTACAAATTCTGTAATATCCTTCCAAAACTGATAAAAAAAAATAAGTTCGCATAAATTACAATCTGGTCATTTGTATGGGAACACAATCAGTGCTTACTTGGCGTTATTTCCAAATAACCCAGAAGTAATAGCATGGATTTTAAAAGGACTATGGATCCATCCATGACTACCATTACCGGTTTTAATTTTTCTGATCCAAAGTAGCAGTCAAGATCGGATCTAAGTTTTACGATGGCCATTAACGAGGAAGTTTCAGACGGGTCTTCGGTCACTACTGTCACTACAGGGAGAGGTGTTTGACCCACTCTTGTATTTCTCACTACAATCTACAACGTTTCGTCAGTTAGTGTTGCAGATGCAAGGTGAATCTTTGTCAAACTTAATCTCCTACCTCGTAAACATAAAAATGCTTATCTCTGCTCCTCAAGACATCAGCAGCCTTAAAATATACGATATCTTCGCTACATCTTCTCTTGAGGATCGATAAACTCGCTAATGACCACATGGCAGCTGTTAATTTAGGAAACAAAACACAGCCTCTTAAGGCGTCCATGTCTTTAGGATCGTCCTCAATTAAAATGCGCAGAGCCTCCATTTCTTTCTCATGAACCCGTTCTTCTTTCTTAATTCCGCATCTCATTTGGTCCATAGCCTGGGGTGTAAATATATATTTATAATAATAAAAAAAAAAATAAAATAATAATAATAAAATAATATAGCGCATTAAGCATGACGTAAATCATGATACAATAAGCCGTTTATTACTATGTCATCGTCCCTTAATTTTTGAAGGTCACACTCTGAAATATGATCATTTGCATAGGACCCTTCTGATGATGCTGCCAGCTGGAATTTGTTAATTGTTTAAAAGCTCTTACTTCCCAAACAAATATTAATTAAATCTTATTGTTTCGGCGAAATCATTGCCTTTATCTTCTACGTGCAATCCTTCAGATATTGCTGATAACTAGTTGTAAAATTTTACTGGTCATTTATTCTCTGTTAGCGTTCGAGTTGGCATGCGAACGGCGGTGAAAGCAACAGTCGTTACGTGTCGCGATCGCAACCCAACTCGCACCGCCAGAGAGCGCCCTCGGGTAGGAGCGCTAGATTAATGGGGATCGATTAAGAAGTGCCTTCACATCCAATTCGGATGCATAAGGCACTCAAAAAATCGGCTAAATACAAACAAATATTATGAAAACTCTTAATAAATTTCTTACTGTAGCTACGCTGCCATCGATCAGGCCGTTTGCGTCACCTGCATCTTCATCGCTTGTCAATGACATCTTTTCTTGTGATGTCTTTTTAAATCGTCTATGGTAAAAATTAAAGATTGTAATTTTCGACTTTGCTGACCACGGCACCCTCAGTTCTTCACAGGTTCTCTTGCAGATGTCGGAACGCGTACGGTTATCCACAGTGTACTTAGCCATAACTTTTAACACATAATCAGTTGAAAATTCAACAGATGTTAGACCCCTACAGAATACAATTTTAGACATATTTGTTAGTTCAAGAAACTATCACACGAGAATTATCACCAACTCTTAGTTCAATCTGGTGTTCATGAAAACCTTGCATAGAGGGATTAAAAATTTAAAATTTTAAAAATTTAAAAAAATTTAAAAATTCTAAAAAGATAAAAATATTGTTGAAAGTCTTGTAATTGATCAAATGTTTTTTTTTTTGTAGATTTATTTTTTTCAATTTGGAGTTCTTTTAATAGTGGCTTTTTTTTCAACCGGCTCGCCTGAAGCTTGGTGTACGCTTTAAGGGAAGTTAACGGGCATTATAAAGATTAATTAACTTCAGCGTAATCAAAGTAATTAATCATTGGAATAAGCTTGATGATGAAACAACATATTCAGATTTAGTAGAGGTATTTAAAATACGACTATCGAAATGTGGATGTTGATTTAAAAAAAAGGAGGGGGTTTACAACAGAGATTAGTCTCCTTAAACTACTGCAAACAAATGTTATGTTAAAACCGTATAAACTGATGTGGACCATTACCATCAGGCCAGTAGGAGTGTGAATAGTTTTGCTTTAACGAATTAAAATATTTAACGCTTTATGTGCTTCTTCTGAGCGCATATTAAGTTTATTTTTAATATTAACGCAAATCAAGTTGTTTGATCTTAAAATCATTTTTAAAATAAATAAACATTAGACCATCAAAAATGTTACCTAAGAAAATTATTTTATAAAAACGTTATTTTCTCTGTAAATTAATCAACAAACCATCACAAACAATCGCAGTTAAAACGGGGGCAATGCACAAGCAACTCATGAGGTACAGCTGGTTTATGTCCGCGGACAATTGTCCTCTAAGTAAGAATGGTCAAGAGAAGAATAAAAATTATAAATTGCCAAGCATATCTCGACACCATTTATGGCGAGATTTCATCGAAAAGGGATAACTGACTTCCAATTGACTTAAATTCTTTTATCGCTGAACAATTTAAAAGATTACATTTCAAGTAGTTCTGTAGAACATATCAATACAACATTCTCATATTATCGCCACAGATTCATGAAGTGATAATCCAAAAGTTTATCTAGAGACATTTTTAACTGTAAAACAATCGTCAGATTTTCTATTTAAGTTCAGAGATTGAAAGAGTTTTAGATTCTGATTAACTTACAACAGGACCTCGACTATGATGTCACTGGCATTACTTTTCTTAACTGCAGTCTTGCTCGCAGGTAACTTATTTATTTGTGTGTGTTAAAATTGAAACTAATCAACTGACATTGAATATTGTAATATGTATGAAAATATTTAGTTGTTTATTTATTAAAATAAATTTTGTTTATTTGGCGAATATTACATTATTGTTTGTTTCTAAATCTTGAAACTTAATTGGTGGACATTAGTTTTTTTGGGCGCTTTGGCGCTATAAAATTATTCATGTGCTTTTTTAAATTATTATTTTGAATATCCGAATAAGCATTTACCACTTAAAACTACAAAACTGTACCAAGGCTAACTCATAATAATTTCTGTAAAATAAATAAATAAACAAATAAATAAATAAATTATTTAAAGTCAACGCAAGACCTCACGATATTCTGAAAGATGGAGACCAAAGAATCCTCGGCGGAGAGGATGCCATGCCACACGAGTTCCCATGGCAACTGTCTCTCCAATACTTCCACACTTCAGGCGAATGGAGGCACACCTGTGGAGCATCCCTGCTGAAAACCAAATATGCCCTTACAGCTGCCCACTGTGTCGATGGAAGGTGGGTATAATATGTTATAATATTAGCTGTAAAAATTACCTTATTGATAAAAGATATTTTGAGAATTAATTAAACAGAATGTTGTTAAATTATTTTTAAGGCAACATCTTCAAATGAGAGTTGTGGCAGGCCTTCACAAGAGAAGTGACCTATCTCAAGCTGTTATTTCTGACGTGAAAATCTTCAAATTAGTGAGCAAAATTGAAATAATAATTATTTATTACATTAAAAAGTGATAAACAATCTCTTAACTATGCAAATAAACTAAGTAGGTATATTAATTACAAATCTTTTTTTAAAAGATACAAAGAGATGAAATATACGCTGAACATTAAGTAAAACAGAAACAACACTTTAGAATCATTTTCTACAATTCCAGAATAACTGCATCACAATAAATACCTGCCAACATGGGAATAATTTCAAATTATTTTAATTTGAAGCATGAAAAATACAACAACGACACAGGAACCTACGCCCACGATATTGCCGTTCTAACCCTTGCCACAGAGATCGAACCATCGAGCACCATAAAACCAGCCGTCCTTCCGAAGGACAACAACGACAAATTAGTCAACAAGACGTGCATCATTTCTGGCTGGGGCAGAGATTGTGAGTGATTTATAACTTAAAAAATCAATTAATTTATATTATTTTTAAATCTCTTATAACAATTATTGACAATTACAACATTTTATTTTAATATGCAAATATAAAAATTTTTCTTCAACAGAAATTAGGATTTTATCTGATGATAATTCATTATTTCACATTTTTGTAAAAAATAGTATTTTTTAAATGTTTTTCGTCAAAATCCAATTATAGAAAGTATATTATTATCATCCAATTATATATTATTACTAATACTAATACTAACTAACTCTAACTTACATTGGCATAAAACCAATATCACATTGTGTATTACTATGCAATACATTCACGATGAATTTCCAAAACAGCTGGAGAAGATACGATCCCAGACGTGCTCCAGAAAGGAGAAACCAAAGTTCTTTCCAATGACCAGTGCCAGGACAAACTCTCAGGAGCCACAATCATCCCTGGTCACATCTGCCTCTTGGACTCTGAAAGGGATACTGGGTCGTGTCAGGTAATAACATTTATTATTTATCATTATATTAATATTGTTTGTCATTGAACAAAAAAGACATTAATACAATTACTAATGCTCTTAATTACAATTTTTGCTCAAAATATTGGATAAATTATATTTGGACGTAATGTTTTTGTGCATGCGTTATATATTATTATTATTATATATAAATAACATTAGATATTTTACATTTAAACATAACAGATTTATTAGTCAAGTTATGAAGTTAAAAAATTGTAAAGTTATCCTTAAAAATCATCTTTAATTAAGCCCGAACTCAAATCCAATATAAATCTCTTTGACCATTTCCAGGGTGACAGTGGCGGACCACTGAACTGTAAGGTGGATGGAGTGGAAACTGTGGCCGGAATAACATCGTGGGGAATTTCCATTTTTGGCAAATGTCGACCTTTCTTTCCTTCGGTTTACACGAGAGTCTCCGAGTACAAGGATTGGATTGACAAGAACACACCATAGAGTGCCTGTAGAACATATAATTAAATTAATTATTTAAATGTTTTATTGTGAATTTATTGGAATATAATTAGGTGAGATTATGTGAGATTTAAATGATGTATTGTGAATATAATGAGATGAAATTATATGACATTTTACCATTTTAATTGATCGACGAAGATGATGCTTCAAGTTTTGAAGGACACACATTATTTTAAATAATAAATATGGATTAAACTAAAACATCAAATTCAGATTTTGTGTTCTTAATTTTTAAGTTACAATATTGCTCTATAATTATTGAGCAGATCATACCTCTCTCCGCAAATTATAGTATCACCACAACGAGTTAAAGTCTTAAATGATAATTTAAAATTAATTTCTAAATAATTAATGAAAATAAATACTGAATCTGAAACCCATTTGCGACTTTTTCTACAAAATATTAAAATTAACATTTTAAGCTGAGCCATGAACTTACGTGACCTTGAGATTGAACTATGACTTCCCCAAGGTCGTATCCAATGAGTCTGATTGGACGTCCAACATCCAATCACAGTTGACCTTCTTATCAAATCTAAATCTTGGTAGTGTCGAAATTCAAGAACATCCATTTTCGTGGAAAGAACAGATTTCGATAAATCATGTTTACAAGTAAATGTCAGTAATGTTGGAGTTATTTAAATAATACAATAAATTTAGTTACCTAGAAATGGTTTCAATGTTAGGAATGTAAATAATTAATTAATTAATTAATAAAGTTATTACCAAATATAAATTGAGGTTGTTTGGTCAAACAGCTGTTTAGGATGATTAATATACAATATCATCACATATATCACATGTATCTCGGTAATATCATCGACCCATTGAAAATAAATTATTTTGTCAATATTTTGACATTTTAGTTTCAATATTTAAACTAGCACCCATTTCGTTATATGCTTACTATTGTTGGTTCAAATGTCCAAATGCATTGGATGGTTTCAATGGGATGATAGCCGATTAATATATCAATTAAGCCTGGGTCAATCAATCATTTTAGATTAGAAGCTTAACGCAGATTTAGAGTTTACAGTTTTAATTACTTTTAAAACGTCAAAAATAGCAAGTTTTCTACATTGTGTTCAAATAGAAAA